>ML801235.1:312734-322934 GCA_009831015.1 Picea engelmannii | reverse complement strand
AGTGATTAGGGTTAAATAATGAATAAACATAAAAAACCCACATTTGATATAATAAAAAGTAATTAAAATGAGTGAATAACCAAAAATTACCATTTCATTTCACACTTTTACCATTTGAGTCCAAAAACCCTCATTTTACCCTCTACCTTTGGTGTCGATTTTCGGGGGCTACGGGCGATCATTCGGCGAGTCGTCAACAACATTTTGGTAATTTCTCAATTTCTCATCTTTTCGTGGTTTAAAAATTCAATTTTATTGGTTAAAAGTCAAGTTTTAAGTCAATTTTTTGAACCCTATGCGCGTGGAAGCATTCTCGTAGGTGGCCCATACGGGACCTGCGAGAATGACCCATTCTCACAGGTGGGCCTTAAGGCGCCTGCGAGAAGTTCGCACTGCGCATAGTAGGCCACCTGTGAACAACGCATAATCCAAAAATTTGTTTAACGTTTAGCCAATAGAAAAAGTTTATCTTATTAATAAGATCATTAATCATGTTTATATGTTGCTTATGCAGGTTACTAGCCACAATCATGGTCTTAGAGTGGCGGGAATGAGAGCACGAGGAGGACAATGCCAATGCCGAAAACCATCCTCCCACCATAGCTGCACTAAGATACTGCAGTCTCTTAAAGTATTTCTGTATCCCGGGCATGAGAGCCCAAGTGCGATTATTGGAATACCTAGTCCGAATGTGGGATCCGGACCAACAAGTCTTCATCGTGGGAGCTCATACCTTGACTATTGACATTGAGGACATCTATTTCTTGACTGGACTATCCAGGCATGGGTCCTATGTCAGTTTGACCGGCAGCAGAGCAGGGGGTTTAAAAATGAGTGAGTATTGCAACCAGTACTGCGTGCTTGAGGCTGAACGACAGAAAGGGAAAGTTGCAATTTGGGGAGTGACTGATTTGACTCTCCACACCATTCTTTTTACCATTGCTCGGATGGCGGGAAGTGCTGCTCCACATATGACTCTACAAAGCTATTTCCAGTATGCCATTGAGTGTACTGAGCCCCAGGTATTTAACTGGGCTGACGCAGTATTACGCAATGTCAAGAAACAGTTGACTAAGTGCAGGCATGGAAATCTGAAATAGTTTGGTTATGGATCATTGTTAGTGTCCTTCTTCTTGGAGAGAGTCCCTATCTTTCGTCTACAGGCCGAGTGGAATCTTCTTGGTCCCAGAGATCCGAGGATGTTACGATGGTGTCGGCTCATGGCCCGACATGTGGCAGGTCCTATTGTCAAATATGACAATGTTTTCTTCGACTGGTTGCAGAACCAGATGCTTATGGTGGACAACTACGCATATGCTGGGCTAGATTTCCAAGGAGATCCAGATTTAGCCCTACCTGAGGATGCACAGTGGGGAGACCTCGGTAAGAAGTACACAAATTTTTGAGTTTTTAAATGTTTTTGGATTTTTAACCATATTTAAATGTTTTTGTTTTATCGATTTACCCGAATACTAACACCAAATATTTGTTGATAACACAGATGTTTGACCATACAGACCTGCTGGCAGTTCTCCTATCCAGCGACGAGGAGAGGCAGTAGTAGCATTTCCACAGTACGCTGAGGATTATCTGACAATGGAGCAGAATTTAGAGGGTATGATGGCAAACGTTCCATATATGATTCTGGAAGAGATTCCCCGACGCGATCAGCGTCACACTGTGAGGGTTTCTGCATCTATGGGTTGAATTCTTCACCGAGTTGCTAGGACATTAGTGTGTTATCGTGAACATCATCCTTGATGTCATTATGTAGAAGCTATGGGCTTCAATTTTGATATTTTTGTCTTCGGACAAACATTTTGTAAAAACAAACTTTGATCGTTATATATATATACTCAGCTTCTACCGGCTTACTTTACATTGTGTATAATTTAAATGTGTTTGATTTATAAATGATTTAAATGCCTGTCCAATACATAATTAGCTAAAGCATCTGTCAATGTATTAAGACATCTAGGAATGTGTTGATATTCAATGTGATCAAAATGTCGTTCCAAGAGGCGAATTCGCAAATATACCCTCAATAAAGTAGAACTTCGAATAGAGTAGACATTACTTAGCTGTAGTACCACCAACTGCGATTCAAGTCGCACAACCAAATGACAAATCCCAAGAGAAATAGCATCAACCAATAACTCAATAACGACGCTATACTCTGCGATGTTGTTGGTTGCCCACCCAAGACATACACCTCATAAAGATATAAGCTCGTTTGTTGGGGCATAGATTGCCCATGCAGCGGAAGCTAGGTTCCGAGTACTACGGCTAGCACCGTCGGTGAAGCCAATATAAGGTAGTGAATACTCCGACATCTGGCAATCAAACACAACGTCACGTAAGGGCAGAGACCAGATAACGTCCAAAGCAAAACTAAAGTAACACACACACGCAGTATGATACATAAAATACAAGTACTCATGCACAAATAACTCATGCATAGTACTTCTTCAAGTACAACCCATTTCTGGGTTCACCCAAAGGTACCCCATCATAATCCACCAGCTCATACGCTCCTTTTTCCAAAACTTTGCTAACAATGTAAGGCCCACGCCACATTGGTTCGAATTTCCAAGCTCCTAAGACATCTTTATCTTGTTCATATAGAAGAACAAGATCTCCTTTAGAGAAGACATGAGGTTTGACATGCTTGTCATACTGTGCCTTAACACATTTTTTTTGGGCTTCTATTACAAGAGTAGCGTCACGGCAAGTCTCGTCTAATCGCATCAGATACAACAGACGTTCCTCTTCAGCAGAACTATTAGGTAAGAGTTCTACAGCTAACTTCAAAGATGGTATTTCACATTCTATTGGTAGAATGGCTTCCATGCCATAAACTAATTGAAAAGGTGTAAATCCTGTGGTAGATTTAACAGATGTCCGATATGCCCACAATGCCAAAAATAACATCGTGTGCCATCTAGTTTTATGAATTCCTATCATTCGTAGAATCATAGTTATAAGAACCTTATTGATGGCTTCGACCTGGCCATTGGCCTGTGGATAATAGGGTGTTGAGCTATCATGACGAAGACCCAACTTCTCTGTAAGTTCAGACATCATATAATTCCTAAAATGACTACCGTGATTGGTAACAATAGCCCGAGGAACACCAAAACGAGTGATGACATGGTTGAAAAGAAATAACGCTGCAGTCTTTCCAGTATTATTGAATGTCGGCATCGCCTCGGCCCACTTAGTAAAATAATCAATAGCTACAATAATATAACCATGCCCCCTAACCGAGTGAGGGTGACATGTCATGAAATCAATGCCCCATTTTGCAAAAGGACCTACTGAGACCACAGGGTGAAGGGGAGCAGGATGCGACCGAATCTTCTGATTGTAGGTCTAGCAGGCATGAAACTTTTGAAAAGCAGTAATGCAGTCATGGAACAAGGAAGGCCAAAAGTAACCTACACGTAAGATCTTCTAGGCAGTAGCATACCCAGACATATGACCACCATATGCTCCTGAATGGAAGTCATTCAAAGCTTTCTCAGCTTTGTCAAAGGTCAAACAATGCCGAAAGACAGAGTCAATGCCTCGATGGTAAAGAGTATTGCCGAGGATAATATAATGACGTGCTTGATAACGGACACGACAACGTTCGACACTAGACAAAGTAGGCCGAAAAGTTTGAGTTTGGAGATATATAATGATATCTCCGTACCAAATATCGTCAGTACTGATAAGGAAAAGTGATTCGTCGGGTAACGAATCAATTGCTACTTTTTCTGTGGCAGTGCGGGGAAAATTACAAATTAACTCAGCGAAAACTAAGGATTTCTTCGATGTGGCACGATCGAATTCCAAATCGAACTCCTGGAGAATGACAATCCACTTGGAGTATTTTCCCCCAGCAATTGACGTGTTAATATATGTTGCATGGGGTTACAATGTGAAATCACTGTAGTCTTCCTGGAGAGAATATAATGACGAAAACGTTGAACTGCTTGAACAACAGCCAAAGCCAGTTTCTCAACATGTTGGTACTTGATTTCCGTGGATGATAAACTTCTACTCAAGTAATAGATAACATGTTCATCGTTGTTATCATCCTCTTGAATGAGAACCATGCCGCTAGGATACTCAGAAGCAGCTAGATAAAGAAAGTAATCCCGACTATAGTCAAGAGGGAAAAGAAGAGGGGTTTTCGTGAGGGACAACTTTAAAGCTTCAAAAGCGTTGTTAGCAACCTTATCCCAGACAAACTCTAAACCTTTCTTTAGAAGACGTGTAAAACCCCGAGTAATCTCAGTGTAATTCGGGATGAAGCGACGAAGAAATTTTGCTTTCCCCTGAAAACTTTGTAACTAGCGCAATGAAGAAGGAGGAGGGAGATTAAGAATCGCCTCGACCTTAATAGGATCTACCTGGATCCCTTGACGTGAAACAATGAAACCGAGAAGACGACCGGACTCTACGCAAAAAATGCACTTATGAGGGTTTAGATGAATGCGATAGAACTGACAACGAATGAAAATTGCTCGGAGATGATTAGGGTGATCGACTCGACGTAAAGAATGAGCTGGAAAATCGTCCAAATAAGGTTGAACGATATGCTTTATATCGTGAAACACATAAGACATAGCACACTGAAATGTAGCACCTGCGTTCTTAAGACCGAAGGGGAGTTTCCTATAGGTGAAAGTACCCCAAGGACAAATAAAAGCAGTTTTATGCTGGTTCTCAGGAGCGATGTTAATTTGATTATAGCCGGAGAATCCATCCATAAGAGAAAAGATTTCGCTGCCAGCACAGTCATCGACGATTTGGTCGACAAAAGGGGTTGGAAAGTTGTCTTTTGGATAGGCTTTGTTAATATCCCAATAATCAACACAAACACGTATACTACCACCTTTCTTATCAATCGGTACGGGGTTAGAAACCCATTCTGTCAGAGCCACGGGATAAATAAAACCGGCTTTGAAAAGTTTTTCAACTTCGAGTTTGATAGTTGCCGCTTTACGTGGATGGACAGGACGGAGGCGCTGCCGTACTGGTTTAGCTTCGGGGTATGTTTTTATCTCATGCACGACAATAGCAGGGTCGATACCTGGCATCTCTTCGTAACTCCAGGCAAAGACATCACGAAATTCCTTGAACAAAGCAGTATAGGTGACAATTTCCTATGGAGAACACGAAGCTCCAATATGAACATTTTCAACTATCCCAGGTTTAACCGAAATATCAATGGGTATCGTGGGAGAAATATTGTTGAGGTTCCCTTCCACAAACACATCACGTGTAGATCTGGGAACGGTCGTTATGACAACAACGGTCGACGGAGTCGAAATCCGATGATAATTCTCGAGAGTGTGTTGTTCCAGAAATAGTATGGAACGATGATGCCCATCGTCCCATGGTGTATTGGCCATGACGGACATGATCATCTCGTAAGTGGGAAAGATAACATGAAAAGGATCAGGAGACAACTCCTCCGGAGAGGGTGTAGAAGGTGTTGCCGATTGAATCGCGTGATAAGCAGACTCAATCGGACTTAACGACATAACATCACCGAAACGAGGATGATCTCCTGGATCAGGGACTATCCAAGGGTCAAAAGACACCGGAAGCTCATGAGGGACGGCGGAGATCATATTAATCGAAGCAAATAACGGGCGTAGAATATCGGGTGGTGGTGGTATGGGAAAATTACCCATTAACGAAGAGTCTTTTAGGAGACCGACTCCAACATTCTCGTAACCCGGTGGGGTTTTAGCTATAAACAGCACGTTTCCGGTGCGAGTATCGAAATTAAAGAAGGCAAGTTGATCGACCGTAGTGATCTTTCCTTGATGGGGAAAATGGACTACACGGAACAGTTTTGACACAACAGCTCACATGGAATCTACCCAGCTACAGCCAAGAAGAAGATTATAATCTAGGGGAGCATCGAAAACTTCCACTTCAACTTGGACGGTCTTACCTTCGAGAGTAACCGGCAACGATGGAAGAACACTGTAAGGCTTAAAACCTGAGCCATTGAAGGCTTTCAAAGTATTCTGTGATTCAGTTAACGGAGGAGAGCCAATGGCTTTCCAACAAGTAAAAGACATTACACACGTAGAGGCACCCTCATCAATAACAGTTCGGCAGATGTTCTTGTCAGAGACAATAACTTGTATCTGAAAAGCAAGCTGTGGGGGTAACCTTGGAACATGGTCTTCCAAGTCAAAGACTATCAAATTCGTATCTGTAGGATCAATTCCACCTATGGCTTTCAACAGATCCTTTCGTTGTGTCGGACAAGACTGAAGGACTTCAAGGGCAGACATCGCTGAAGGTGCTTGGGCTAGATCTTCTACAATGCTATAGTTCTGGGCTGCATGAGCATGAGGATTGAATGTCAACTTCTTAACGAAACCTTTTGGGGGTTGTAGGACTATATCAAGGCTCGGTCATTCGAGATGAAGAGGACCGTTCGTAGCGGATTCGGCGGAGAGGGTTGTACCAAATCAGGAGGTAAATCGTCAACCTTCTCTTTAGATGGAGAATAGTCTTTGGCTCTAGTTGTGATGGCAATGTCATTGTTCTTAGAATCACCGGTGCACATCAAAACATATGATGTCGTAGACGTAGAAGGTTGGTCATGAATGACCAAGGAAGCCTGTTGCTGAGACGGGAAGGGTTGGGATAATACTGCCGGTGTAGAGGGTTTGGGCGTTCCTTGAAGAAACTTATTAACCTCGGCGCGTCTAGGAAAATCCTTCGTGTAGTGATCGTCACCACAGATAAGGCAAGGGTAGCATGGTTTGTGCTTATCCCTATCTTCAACAGGAGGGGTTTTAGTTTGCTCATTTTGATTATTATTTTTACTCTCCTTATTCTTGCCCCTTCCTTTCTTTGATTTATTTTTACCGGTCGGCGTAGATTGAACAACGTTCACTTCAGAAGTTTTACCGGCGGGAGGAGCAAGAGACAGAGCACTTTGGACATTAGAAGAATTGGATTTAGGGGTTGTAGTTGAAACGGAATGTGAGTGGGTATGAGCAGTACCAATCACACCATCAGCTGCATGCGAGGCAGCTGGAGCAGTTGAAGTGCTGGAAATACCAGGACGAGGTAGTTCAGGTAACAGGTTGTAAAGTGTTCCCGTTTGTGAGTAAACGAGATCTAGATACTGAGCGCGACTTATAGCCTGATCCTCTGTAACAACACCACCCATAGCAATGTCTTTACCAATTTCGTTCATGAAAGATTTCATAAACCATTCTGCCAGTAACTGGTCTGGGAGTTCAAGTTTGATGAGACGTCGTCTCCTTCTCCACTCATGTATATGGTCCGAGATGTGAGTACCTTTAGTTTGTTTAAAATAAGTCAAGATCTCAGTGCCAGTATCGTAACGGATCGGTAACTGGTAATGTGTGAGAAAATCCATAGCTAGGGTGTGTAAATCAGAAAACAAACCTCGTGGTAATTCAATGTACCACTTCACAGCCAAACCGGTAAGGGTTCGTTGAAAAAGACGTAGACGAATGGAGTCATCCATCAACGAATTGGATGAACACCATAAATGAAAAGTCATGACATGATTATTTGGGTCCTCTCCCAGCTTTCCATCGAACTTCGGGATATCCGATGGAAGTTTAGTAGGGTTAGTAGGCCATTGAGGAGAGTGACTAATAGGATCATTTAGAATCCTAGACAAATATGGCAAATCCAAAGTAGCAAGGAAAGGCAACTGTCGGTTTACTTGCGGGTACTGATGGCTTTGGGGTGGAAGTCCTGTTGGAAAACCAGTAGGACCATAAGCTGACTGTCCATAGAGGGAAGGCCCTGGTTGACTCTGTGGTGGACGGATAGGATAGTAACCCCAAGGATTGTAACCTTGAGTTTGAATAGGGACCTGGGTTTGAGTAGTCTGACCCGAACCCCAAATAGGATTGGTTACACCCAGATAAGGTTGACCCACTGTAGGGACAGTTTGCTGCCCCCCAGCATTTTGAGGAAAGTTTTGTAGCAGTTGATTCTAATACTGGGCCAACTTAGGGGGTATATTTTGTCCAAAAGGTGAGGTTGGTCCCCCTACTATAGGTACAGTTCCACCCGAAAGTTGCGTGCCAACCGTGGGTTGCGTAGTGACTGTGTTGTGTCCAGGAAAAGGAAAAGGAACTATACCACCCTGTCCACTGACAGGAATCTGTGGGTTTGGTGCAACAGTTGGGATAGTGCCACTAGGATTAGGATTACCAGAAGGAAACTGAGGGAGTGTCGGGATGAAAACGGGAATAGGATGCCCAGGAAAAGGAGGACCACCTGGAGAACCGGCTGGGGTTTGCGTAGGTGTTGGATTGGCAGCATTTAACAACGCATTCAGCGCGTGGTAACCGGGTGGTAATGTCGGAATGAAATCAGGAATTCGCTGGGTATTGATAGGAGCCAAAGTAGCTGCAGTAATTTCAATTTGGACACTCGTAGTATTTGCGAGATGGGCCATCTCAGGAGGGAGAACAAAACGATAAGTAGTAGTCTCGGGTGTAGTTTCTATCTCAGAAGACATGGAAGGGTTAATTTCGTAGACAGGGGGTGACTTAGTACCAAAAAGGGCTCGTCAAAGATCACCCGACCAAAAAGGATCTTGGCCTACTACACCGTGAGAAGGCCCAACAGTTGATTCGGAAGAAGTAACCACGGTTTCTTCAGAAGGATTTACCCGTCCAATAGGTCGTTCACCACAACGAATGCGATAGTCCTCTATAGTATTGGTAATTCGAAAATCTCCTAGAGAATCAGTGCGTTCTACCTGTGGAGGTGGTGTAGAAACGTCTTGGATTTCACTTATGTCCATGTGTGGTGGAGTAACAACTGGGACTTCACTCTGACGAAGAGAGCCCTTAGGGGTACCCTCAGGTGTTGCGGTATGAAAGGGTTGTGAAATGTTCGGATGTTCCAGGGATAAACCTTGCATCCTATGTGAACGTCGTGGGGGAGCAATTGTAAACAAATGACAAGCTCCGCGAAGGAAATCCTAGGTCAACTCCGAGAAACAACACGCACTAGTAAAGAAAAATCTAGGAAGCAATCACCAAGCAAACAATACCTTCTAATTTCGAAGCCACTAGTTGGTGATGAAATCCAACGTTGCAACAACGAGATGAGAAGGGGTGGGGCTAAGGTGGAAAAGTTACATTGACAACCTGCTTAACAGACTTACGCCCTGGTGCAAGCTCCCACACATAATCGTGGGTATACCCTCCAAGGAGCCCGAGTGAGTTTGATCAATGTCGATTCCAGGTACCGTGAAGACTTTCCCCTCCACAGTCACCTTGGGTAAGAACCTAGAGAGATAGGCCACTAAGGTCACCACAAACAACAGTACAGCCTGGGGGAATAGTCGTCAGTCTGATCCACATGCAAGGGCAGGGTACCTAGCCCGAAACCAACTCAAAGGCTTCCACTCATAATTGTGGGTATACATCGGAGTGATCCCCGTAATACGTGCAATCTCTACACCAATGTCAACAAAGCAGGGTTAGTAACTCTGCCAACACCAATGCGACCTAGTGCTTGACCCTTGTGTTAGAAGGGCGTCCCAGGACAATATGTTGAAAATGGAATTTAACACTCCCTAACTCAAGATTCTATTGTGTGTTTTTGAGATTTTGGAGAGTGTGTCTCTCTTCCTACTCCAAAGCACTAGCCTAGCTAATATGTTGGTGTAAAAGATCCCTAGAAAAAGTTACTAGATCAATTTTAAGATTACGCAATGTTTTTAAAAGCTGTTGTTTACTCAAAGGTAACGGAAGTGAAACTCATGATGTATGACTCTAACCCAAATAATGCAAGGATAATGATGAAATATAATTCTTTTCATTCCATGAATCCTAGTTATGGGAGAGAGAGAAAATTTTCTGAATCAACTCAACACTATAATGCAAATGCAATGCTCAATTTCCTTTCAATGTTAATGCAAACAATCATATATCGATGAGCAATTTCTATATGTCTCTTTCAAATACTTCAATAAACTCTAAAATTTGATTTTTCAATGTTTTCAAAATGACAAAAACAAAAATCTTGAAAGAAAACATTGTTGTTCACTTTCCAAGAAGAACTCTAACTAACGAGAAAAGAAAACCAAATCATAAAGACTCAAACAAACAACCCAACCAACACTTTCAATGAAAGTAAAAACAAAAAGCAAACCAATGAGTCTTCCCAATGCAAATGAAA
>ML801235.1:298037-312184 GCA_009831015.1 Picea engelmannii | reverse complement strand
AGCTCTGACACACACACTTGCTCATGCATGAAGAAAATCAACCACTTTTGATGACCTTGTTGTTGTCTCTAGCTGCTGTAGCATCAGTCCTCCATACAGTCTTGCACTAATTCTCCAATCAATCTCTTGCTAGTCTACTTCTTGCTTCTTAACCTTTTCCATGAGAAATCTCATCAATATATAGGAGAAGATAGATTAGTTACTTGGATAGGAAATGATCCCAAGATATCAGGAAAACCAGTACTTAGATAACCATTCGCTAGCCAACTCATTCTTCTCGAAGATTCCCTTCTTGAAGGCTCAAGAATTTCATCTTTTTCCTCTTTAATAAGATGTTCGCACCCTAGAAGTTAGGTACAGTGCGAACCCCTCGCACCCTAGCTTAATGCAACCTGCGAGAATCAAGCATTCTCGCAGGAAAGTATATAGGTAGCCTGCGAACCTCTTTAAAAACATGATTTCTGGAAGCAGACAAGTGTAACTTTTTTCAGGAAAGTGTTCTTAGTGAAGAACTTGATTTTCCATCATAATAACATCATCATCCTATCATCATGATGACAAAAATTGTGGATAACACTGGGTATACATTCCTCGTGCCATTGGCAGACATGTACAAGACCGATCCTCCTTCAAAATTAAAAATACTTAGTGAAAACTTGCAGAAATTTAGAATCTTATGGATGAAAATGAAGAGGATAGATTGCTTGCTAACCTGGTTCAGACAGTGCGTGATTCTGACTCATGTATCTCTCGTAATGATCTCTAAAAGTTTGGAGGGGTTTTCACTCACTTTACACTAATTTGGTAAAAAAACACAATGAAATGTTATTTGGGTCAATTTTCAGTATTATAATGAAAATTTTACTCATTTTTACATAGTTTTTTTTAATTAAAGACACCTAATGAATCTGATTTTTATATAAGATGATCCTTTGCGTTTAGATTTCGCAAGGAAGATTATTAAAAATGGTGTTTTTATATATGTTGGTTCGTTTTGTCAACTCTTTTCAGGCAATGTTTTCGTCACTGGCATATAGGGTAGATTCATTCCTCCTTTCATTCTACACAATCAGTGACCTTTTATACATTTTCCTTAGGGTCGGCCCCACTTACTAGTGACACAAACTTTTCTCGCTGATCTTAAGTGTCGTTTTGTTCGTGGTAGAGCCTATTGTCATGGGCATTCTAGATATCACCTTTATTTTCCTTTTGGTGCCCATGTTGTCATTGTTTTTAGGCTCGAGAGTCCTATTATTCCCACCATGACATTGCATTGAAGCCTCATAGTCTTCTCAATATTATTCAAGTTTTTTACCCACATGTCTCCCATACTTTTGTGTTCACGTTGTAACTGCATTGAATACTTACCGCTCAGACTTTTGAGCCTAATGCCAGCTTCATCTTGTTGTTTCTCACCCATTTGCTTATTCATTCTCATAAGTTGTTAGCCTTGCAATTTTTTCCTTTGAAATTTGACACCTATACCCTAGGAGGAAACATTCCCCCGAGTATCGATATAATGCACGTGCTTCCTTGCATTGAGCATAGGTATGTTACTTGCACTTGGAACTAGTTTTCTTTCCCACGACACGCATTTCCTCTGTGTATTTTATCATTCTTGCATTCCTTTTCAGGATTTCCAGTATGAACAACACCAAAAAATCAACTAATTGGGAATGAGTCTTCTTTTCAGTTATTGGCAGCAGTCGAGTTGTCTCTGTTGGAATATTGGTTGTTGTCATTGATGTCAACCCTAGTCATGGGTTTTGGACTGCAAGATTGATAAAGGTATTTGGACATGAAGGACAATGCACATGCATATACAACACCCATGAATGGATAGTATACATCATGTTGTTTCCGGTGGTATGTGCCACGTCACGTGGATCCTCATGGTTGAGGAGAAATGAATTTTTGAAGATGACAAAGTGAATTGAAGAAGGAAGTACATGTAGGCCCTAAAGATAATTAAGAAAAAAATTACAAAATAAGAAAGTGTCAGGTCGGCCCTAATGTTAAAATGAAGTGACATAAATGGTATAAATAAACATCATTATACATTCATTTTGATACAAGTTGAATTTCAGAGGAAATAAGAAGTAAAGAAGGCCAGATTTCAAGGGAGGATGAAGTCTTTTGGTGATGTGTTCTAAGGTATGTTATTTTCAGGTCATCTTACCATTTTTGCTATAACTTTGTTTCTAGAACGATTCAGATGGTGAAATCACTATGGTATTGAGAAGACATATCAAGGTACCTCTGGTAAAATGTTCAGCTCTTGATTCACTATAATTATGGAGATACACTATGTGGAAGATAGGGTTTATGACCAGTCTTGAAGCTAGTAAAACAATCATAACTTCTTCATAGAGAATCGAAATGAAGTGGGACAAATTTCATTGGAAATATTAAAGACTTTAGTTTCTTGTGTGTGAGTTTTAGAATCGTATGTTAAATATTGAGCGCAGGGCATTCTGTACAAGTTCGGTCTCCTGAATAGACTAGAATTGAATAAAGTCTACCATTCTTTCTATAACTTGTTTTTGGGGAGGATTAAAGGAGTGAAACTTGGAGGAGTTTCAGAGAATACATTGAGTAATATTATATATAGGATCAGAGTACTCCAGGAATTGAAGAATTGTGGAAATTGAAGAAGTCTCAGGAAGCATTATCAGGTTCTATGTGATGATTGGTTGATGGTGATGATTTAATGTAAAGTTTTATTATCTCTCATATATTCTTGGGTGGAAGGAAGGGGAAAGTATGGAGAGTTAAAATATCTCTTGATATTGGAGGATTGTATATTCCTCTTGGAATTTTATTCCTCCCTTTACATTTGGAAGCTGTAGCCACCTTTGGAAGTCATTACTTCCCTTGAACAATAACTATTGATTATTTCTCATATATTGTGCATGGTGTATTGTGGTGTATTGGTGTAACTCTTATACTATTGTTCATTTCTCATTGGATATAGTTGAAAGGTTTAAGTATAAGTTGAAAAAGGTTTTAAATTGTACTTGATACTGATTCACCCCCCTCTTAGTATCAACAATCTCTGAACAAAGCACAAAGTTTTGAGTATGGTCTCAACAATTTGGGTTAGTATGGATTTAGGAAACTGAACCGGTTACACAAAGTTCTTACTCTTTTGATTGGTTATTATTCCATTCACTATGGAGATTCTATTGTTGCCTCCTAAATCACGAACTTATGTCAATGATCATTTTTAGTTCATTCTTCCTAAGTCACATATTGTGTTGTGTTTGTGTTTATAGGAAGTTTAATCTGTGTCGACCATTCCACATAATTCTTGACTTTTCAATTTGGCCTTCCCATTTGTCAAGTACTTCTCAAATTCAAAAGTATATTTTTCCTATACTCGTGTTGGTATGGAGGGTCCCCATTGACTTCCTGCCGATGGGTTAAGATCTTATCGACCACAACACATTGCTCTGAGAGTTTGACCTAGAGTCGCACCCTAGCCCTATTTACATCATTGATAGGTGACTTTATTCTCAGTAGATGACATTCCATCATTGGTCATTGTTTGAGTGGTTTACCTTATGTTCGACGAAAATAACATTATTCATACATTGGGATTCATGAAGTGTCTTAGATTCCATTTGTTCCCATTGGTGGTTTCCTTGACTTTGTCGGTATTATTCATTATTTCTTGTTATTCAGATGGTATATTTCATGCCCTATTTGCATATGGTGCACGCAGGAGACGTACTTCATGGTGGTGCTTTTAATATTTTCTTCCGAGTCCTTCGAAATCTTTGACCTTCTACTACTACTTGTGTTGGTTGATGGGGGATGCTTTAATGCCCTCCTTCTAGTGGATCTCTTCCTATCAACTTAAACACATATTGCTTTGGAATATGGATCTAGATTCATTATTAGTACCTTGGGGCTTGCATTCATTAGTGACAGACTCCCTCTCTATTGACAGTGGAAATACATCAATGTCCACAGATCAATAGATTCTACTACGTTTTTTACATCAAATCTTCTATTCACACGTTCTAGATTGTACTAGGTACCTTGAAGCCCATTATCATTATCAATGGATTGTATTGTGTTTGTTAATGGTATACATCAATGACCTGTAATCAAATGATGTATTACTATGTTTGACGTCAACACATTTATTCACATAGTGTAGACTCATACCACGACGGTTGATTTGAAGACCTTAGGAATCTAGTAGCATCACCCCTTTTATGTTGCTACCCGAGTTGCATTGGATAGTACCACTACCACTTTTTGACATTGATACTTGTGAAGGATCAATTATTTATCTCTTTCCTCTAGATATCATTCACTAATTTTGAGACATAGATCCAGTGTGTATCTCTTTTGTGGCTATGATCTCTTTTGACATGGATCCACTATGTATCTATTTCATGGCTATGATCACTTCTTTGCTATATATACGTTCTTCATGGATATAAATTGTACTTGATTGGTGACCATGCTTGTTGTCACACCTGAGAATGGGTATGCCTGCCTCAGAAATTGAGTATTCGGACTTGTTTATGTCATTGGTTGTTGTTCTTAGATTGGATTCTAGAAACCTTCACCCTGGTTTACTACTCTTTGAAGACTTATAATGTATTTCGACCATTCGTTGCTCTTTTGACCTCACACATTAGAGTGCATATGTTATAGCGTCAATTTCCACCATTAAAGCATTGATGTCTTTATTTCCTTGGTCCCTATCCTACTTCCAGACGCCTTTTCCCCATACCTCCTTTGAATCTTCTAAAAAACACGTTTTTAGAACTTGTACATGCCCTAGAAGTTATGCATCACACGTATATGTAGGTTTCCCAATGGAAAGTTGTGTACATGTTAATAGATGCTTAGAAAAAAATATTTTTTCATAATTACAAGTTGAGTTACGGGTTTGGTTAGTTGCCTAACTCCTTTTCCCCGTACTCAACCATCTCTAACTGACTAGAGATTACTTAAATATAACATCAATCCAAGGAGGAAGGTAATGAATGAATGCATATGTAAGAAAACTGATGTTGGGCGATCCCCACCATGTATGCAAGCCCCTGAAACTCCCTTGCTTTGACGGTTCTCAAACCTGGAAACCCTTGTTTCCATTTATGCCTGAACAATACCTTATCCGACTAAGAAACCCTCTCAGGTTCTCTTCAAGTCTGTCGGTGTATCATAGGTTGAGATCTACCGTATTGTAGAAGCTTGGGTGGAGGGACCCATGGTCCTTTCAACATAGCAATGTCATGACAGAGCAAGTAACTGATTAACCTTTAGACTATTGATTTTAATAAGATGCTCATTCCTTCAAAAATTTGGGTTCTATAATTCTTAATTCATGGTTGTTGAATATCTATTGTTTAGAAAACTAATTCAGTGAATTTATTTCATATTTTATCAAGCTAATAAGTTATTTATTAGTATAAATACTTTTTCTTGTAGACTTGTATGCATAATTTTTGCAATTTTTGGAAGAATCAATCGAGGAGGAGTGAGAGGACTTCGGTTTTTAGAACCACATCGAACATAGGACCACAAGCAAGTTCATCTTTCTTAGGGACCTAATCCCTCACGTAGGTAGAATAATATATTTCGATGTAATAAAGGTCAATATTAATAAGGCCTAGCAATAAGTAAGAATAAGTTCAATGTAAGAAGACCTAATAAAAGCTTCTGCTTCTAGAAGGATCTTCCTCTAGATGGTTCTTTTGATAGACATATTTAGTATAAATAGGAGTCGAGGGTATGAGAACTTTTTTCTTGGATATTATTGTAATAGAGATCTGCTCTGTTGGAGGTTGCCCCCTAGAAGAGGCAAGTGAACATTGCTCTCAGTAATCAAAGTGTTATTTTTGGTGTTATTCTGGTATCAATTTGGTGTTATTGTGGTGTTTTTCTGGTTATATTGTTGTTCATCTACTATTTCTAGCTATTTATATTTGTTCTGCATAATTTTTTTATATTTGGAATAGTACAAGTGGTATTAGAGCACCTTCCTCGACAAAAAATTGTGGGTTAATTTTTTTCAGGGTAGAGATGTATTCCGACGTCTTTAAGCTACAAAGATTCGTCGTTATGTGCATAAACCTGCAGTCGGGGATTCATACATGCAGGAAATAGGAAATACAAGTGGTACTTAAGCGCACATCTGTTGGCCACCCTTGTAACCCCTGTTGGTACCCCTTCGAGTGGTAGCGCATCAGAAAACACCTATATACGGATCAGCCTAGATATTCTGAAGCCCTCCATAGATAAAGTGATCAGTCGCCTGACTGATATAGTGCCACTGAGAAAAACACCCCCAGGAAGATACTCTCTAGTACCTGGGTAGTTAGGTAGTATGACTAAGGGCACAGTCTAGCCTCCTTAGTTGGTGCCCTGAGATATTGGGCTGAGTACTACTATTGGACCCCACACGTATATCAAAGAGATATAGCATAGGGCAAACCCTTGTCTATAGAACCCTTGAATACCTAACCTTTGGTGACATAAACAAAACAAAAACAGACAAGATCTATTGCCTCATAAATATGTCTCCTGCATTCAAGTTTCCAAATTACGATACATTTCTTCCTATTAAGCATTTGGGAATTTCATCACTGCAATATTCTTCAGATCAGAGTATAACTCCGCAGGTAAAAAAAAAAGAAAAAGAGTTTGGATCTTTTTGGCGTCATTATTTGAGACTTATTCCATTGGATTTATCTCTTTTCCCTTATAACATTCATACCTATCATTTTTCAGCATTTTTTTTTTTTTGTGTGGCCCCACCCGCCCCTTTTCGGTTCCCTCGTCCTCATGGCTCATACCCGTAGCTAAGACTTGGAAGCTCGCTTCAATACCTTGGACTCTAATTTCACAGATACCCAACAAGAAGTGAGACAACTCAATGCCAATATTGACACCATCAATAAAAACATGAATTCCTCCTTTGTCGCCTCAATTGAGGAACTCAAACAAGACCTCAAACAAGACATTACTACCCAGCTTGAATCCGTCACTATGATGATCTGCAACAAGCTACATATCCTTGCAGTTCCTCCCTTATCTGACCCACCTTTGCATACCGAAGGTGAAACTTCCTCTCATTCCCAGAATTTTCAGCCCCATCACTTTCAGTATGACCTACGCCTTCCGCATGTGGATGTGACCAAATTTGATGGCTCGGATCCCACTGGCTGGGTAACTCAAATGGAACATTATTTCTCTTTGTACGTCATTACAGATGAGTTGGCCAAACTTTGGTATGGTGTTCTCTATCTATATCAAGAACGTTGGCAATGGTGGAAATGGAGAAAAAATTCCCACCAAGGGTATGTTTCTTGGACACACTTTGTGGCAGATATTTATGAACGCTTTGACACTAACACCAACCATTTAGGCCATTTGACAAAGTTGAAACAATATGGCACAATGGAAGACTTTATAGCTTCTTTTGAGCGACTAGATTTTCGTACAGAGGGAATGTATGATTCTTTTTTCCAAGAATGTTTTATTACTGGCCTCAAGGATGGGATTTGTGCCCATGTCCTCATGGCTCGACCTCAGAGTTGGGTGGATGATACTAAAAGAACTAAAGAAGCACAACATGTTGTCTCTTCTCAAAACCAAAAACCCTCCTTTATTCCTCTCACTAAACCAATAAATCCTACTCCTCCTTCTACTCCACTAAAGATCCAAAAATTGACCAGGGCCAAAATGGATGAACGTAAACTCAAAGGCCTTTGTTATAATTGTGATGAAAAATATTTTTCAGGACACAAGTTTAAGGAACAAAATATTTTTATGGCCACCTCAGAGGATGTTTTAGAAGAGGATGTTGAGGCTCCCCTTGTGTCCGTGTCACCTGAACCCACTAACATAACCCCTTAGACCCTCCCAAAGTAGAACCAGTCATTTCCCTAAATGCTCTCACTGGCTTCTCTTCTCCCCAAACCCTCAATATAATTGGTTACATCAAGCATAGGAAGGTCATCATTCTTGTTGATAGTGGAAGCACCCATAATTTTATTCATCGCTACATTTCCCAAGAAACTAATTTATATATCCATGCAGTCAATAATTTCCAAATCATGATTGCCAATGGTGGGTCCATGAAATGTGGAGGGAGTTGTGAAAATGTGCATCTCCAAATTGGTGAATACAACCTGAAATCTCATATGTTTTCTATCGACATGGGCGGTTTGAAATTGTGTTGGGTGCATAATGGCTAAGGAATTTGGGTCCCATTCTCATGGATTTTAAGGAATTAACCATGCAATTCGACCAAGAGGGCCAACAATATATGTTCCAAGGCATCACCGTCGGTTCCCTAGAGATCATTAGTTCCCATCGCATGGAAAATCTACTCAAAAAAGGTCATTCTGGCATTATTGACCAACTCCATGCCATACAAGCAACTAAGACACCCTCTATGCCGCATGACCTCCAATCCATCCTCTCTAAACATCAAGTGTTTTTTTCCACTCCCCAGGCACTCCCTTCTTCTCGTGGTGTTCATGATCATTCAATTCCCCTTGTCCTAGGAAACCTTCTTCCCGATATTCATCCCTATCGTCATCCCTTTTCCCAAAAAAATGAAATTAAGAAAATGGTTCAAGAAATGCTCAACGCAGGTGTTATCCGCCCTAGTATGAGCCCCTACTCTTCTCATGTGGTCATGTTCCTTAAGAAAGAAGGTTCTTGGCACATGTTTACTGACTTTCACACCCTCAACAAACTCACCATTAAAGACAAATTTCCCATTCCTGTCATTGATGACCTCTTGGATGAATTGAGTGGCATCTAGTTCTTTACTAAACTTGATCTTCGTTCTGGATACCACCATATCTATATGAAAGAGGAAGACATTCCTAAGAATTCCTTTAGAACTCATGAGGGCCACTGTGAGTTTTTGGTCATGCCCTTTGGCTTGTGTAATGCTCCCTCCACTTTCCAAAGCCTCTTGAATCATGTCTTCTGTCCTTTTCTCCGTCATTTTGTGTTAGTGTTCTTTGATGATATCCTCATCTATAGAAAAACATGGATAAACCATCTTACTCATGT
Source organism: Picea engelmannii (assembly GCA_009831015.1). Classification (NCBI taxonomy): domain Eukaryota; kingdom Viridiplantae; phylum Streptophyta; class Pinopsida; order Pinales; family Pinaceae; genus Picea; species Picea engelmannii. The sequence goes on along the minus strand of ML801235.1, from coordinate 303,130 downwards.
GGATCGAGTTCTCCATCTACTCTCTCAACACCAACTTTTCCTGAAACAATCTAAATGTGCTTTTGGTGCCTCAGAAGTCGAGTACTTGGGTCATCTTGTTGGCAAGGCCGACATCAGGGTGGATCCTAAAAATATTGAAGCTATGCAATATTAGCCTCACCCAAAGACTCTCAAAATCTTTCATGGATTTCTAGGCTTAACAGGTTATTATCACAAGTTTGTTAAGAATTATGGAAAGATTGCAACACCTCTCAGTGCACTCCTTAAAAATAATTCTTTAACTTGGAATCCAACAACTTCTTAGGATTTTCAAACCTTGAAGATGGCCACGTGCACCACTCCAGTCCTGGTTCTTCCTGATTTCACAAATACCTTTGTCCTAGAATGTGATGCTCCAGGGAAAGGAATTGGCGTTGTCCTTATGCAAGAGTGTTGGCCTTTGGCCTTTACCAACAAACAATTGTCTGAGAAAAATTTGGCCAAATTAATATATGAAAAGGAAATGTTGGCTATTTTGCATGCCATTGATATTTGGCGTCCTTATCTATTGGGGAAACACTTCCAAATTAAAACATATCATCAAAGCCTCAAGTATTTTATAGAACAACACATTTCCTCCCCATAGCAACAAAAATGGGTGACTAAGATCTTTGGATATGATTATGAGATCATTTAAAAGAAAGGAAAAGACAATGTGGTTGCTGATTCACTTTCCAGAAAATATGAAGATGAAGGATCCATTTTTTCTCTCTCCTTCGTTGTACTAGATTGGCTCCAAGTTGTTCGCCAAGAATGGCTACAAGATCCCAAAAGTTCGCATATGATACAACAATTGTAGTCCAATTCTCCAGTTTCCCCAGGGCACTCTTGGCTCCATGATGATCTTCGATACAAAGGTTGTTTGTATTTAAGTAAAAAATCAAAACTTAAATCCATGGCACTTTTTGAACTTCATGCTACACCCACAACTGGGCACTCCGGGTTTACCAAAACCTATGACAGGGTCAAACATTCTTTTTTCTAGGATGGTATGAAATAGGACGTTTGTAATTTTGTGGTTGAATGTGATGTCATGTGTCAACGTAACAAGGGAAAAGCAGTCAAATCTCCTGGCACTTTACAACCACTTCCGATTCCACCTGCTATTTGACGAGATATCTCTATGTATTTTATTGTAGGCTTACCTAAATCGGGCAATAAATTAGTCATCATGGTGGTAGTTTATCTTATTTCCAAGTATGCTCATTTCCGTGCTCTTCAACACCCATTTAAAACATCCATTGTGGCTCAACTTTTCATGGATCAGGTCTTCAATCTTTATGGCATGCCGCATTCTATTGTTTCTGATTGTGAACCAACTTTCACCAGCAATTTTTGGCAAGAACTGTTCAAGCTACAAGGAACCCAATTGCATCTCAACACAACTTATCATCGCCAGACTGATGGTCAAACCGAAGTTGTCAACAAGTGTTTGGAAACATATTTGAGGTGTTTTGCATTGGAAAGGAAAAATCAATGGGCTTAATGGTTACCACTAGATGAATGGTGGTACAACACTTCGTACCATACAACTACCTACATGACTCCTTTTGAAGCGTTATATGGAAAAAATCCACCTTCAATTCTCTCATATTTTCCAGGTGTCTCGAAGGTCCAGGCGGTTGACCAACCACTTATAGTTCAAGAGTCTATTCTTCATACCCTCAAAGAGAATTTGGTCATGACCCAGAATCACATGAAGCAACAAACAGATCAAGGTCGCTTTGAATGCCAATTTTCAGAAGGGGATCATGTGTTTCTTTGACTGAAACCTTACAAGAAAAATTCCCTCAAGGTTGACCATTGTCAGAAACTGGTGCCCAAATTTTATGGTCCTTATACCATTCTCAAGCATGTGGGATAGGTGGCCTATCAGTTAAGTTTGCCCAGTCATTCTAAGCTCCATCCTGTTTTTCATGTTTCCTGCTTAAAGAAGGTGATTGGAACTAAGTGCCAAACTCAAACCATCCTGCCCGAGTTGGACAAATAAGGTTCCATTTGGATACATCCACAAGCATTTTTGGACCAGCGTGAGTGTCCTCTGTATCACTGAACCATAAAGGAAGTTTTATTCCAGTGGAAAGATACAACTCCAACAAATGCCACTTGGGAACCAACTACCATTCTGCAACAACTTCCACATCTCAAGCCTTGAGGAGAAGTTTTTTTTAAGGGGGAGGACATGTTAGGGACCTAACCCCTCACGTAGGTAGAATAATATATTTTGATGTAATAAAGGTCAATATTAATAAGGCCTAGCAATAAGGAAGAATAAGTCCAATGTAAGGAGACCTAATAGAAGCTTCCGCTTCTAGAAGGATCTTCCTCTAGATGGTTCTTTTGATAGATATATTTAGTATAAATAGGAGTCAAGGGTATGAAAACTTTTGTCTTAGATATTATTGTAATGGAGATCTTCTCTGCTGTAGGTTCCCCCCTCGAAGAGGCAAGTGAACATTGCTCTCAGTAATCAAAGTGCTCTTTCTGGTGTTATTCTGGTATCTTTTTTGTGTTATTGTGGTGTTGTTCTGGTTATATTGTTGTTCATCTGCCATTTCTAGTTATTTATTTCTGTTCTGCATACTTTTTTATATCTGGAATATTACAATCATTCTCTATTTTAAAAAATTTAGTTATTTCAATTAAATTAGTTATTGAATCTTTATTGCTTAATGTTATTGTAATTTTCTTTTCTTTTTATGGTTATTGATCTATTTCAGTGAGCTCACAACTGTAGGGGACTTTCCCCACAAACAATACAGTAGGAGCCACCCATGGTACTAATATCCCTTTTGTAGGAAGCTTGGTAGGAGGAAATAAAAACATTGGTGAAAATATATTCCACTAAAGAAGGCGCTGAGGAGATGACAAAGCCTTCAAGTTTGATTTTGGTATGTGAGATTTGAAAATTACAATGTTGTTGTGGACAATAATGAGATGTTATTTTCCATATATTCTTCTTTCCTTCTTCCACTCTTATGGAATTATTATTTTTCATATCCCCCCTCCCCTCCTCCCTCTCTCATTTATTTTCCATCCACTAACTCATGGTTCTTTTCTGCAACACACCCAATCTCTTTGTTTTTGGGAAATTGTGCATTAAATTAATGAATCAATGTTTAAGGAATTAATGTTTGGAAATAATATATAATGATTTTTTAGTCTGGTTGGTAAAGAGTGGTTACATGTCTCATATCCTCTACTTTCTTGGTGAAATTTTGTTGCACTATAAGTCCTCAGTGGCAGGTGCATCAAATAATGTAGGATTGATGTTGGTACATCCTATATCTAGACTATTCTCTTAGAAAATTGGTGAGCATCGTGGTTGGGTACCTAGGTGTCTCAGTAGATGGGAATATTTCCATAGGATGTCCTATTGGTTGTGGAGCCTGATTATTTTTCTGATTTAGAGGTCTTTTACTTTCATCCGTGTTTATACCCCATGAAGTATTTACACACTAGAAGTATGTACACTCTTCCACGCGGGGAAGTGTAGAGGGGGGGTACCCCCTCTGCGGGGTCCAGGGGGGATATCCCCCTGGCTAGGGGGTCTGGGGGAAAGCGGGACTCCAACGGGGTTTCGGGGGAAGCATCCCCTGATGGGGGTTCAGGGGCGAAGACCCCGAAGGAAAAATTACCTTGTAAATGTATATTGTAATTTCATTGTAAATCTGGACCGTTCATTATAAGGTCGTAGATCTAACGGTAGAGATTATGTTAGGGTTTTTTCCTTAGAAGGAAACCCTCTTTTATGAGGGAAATGTATTGTGTCTATGGTTGATGGCGAATGTTGTATTCTAATATAGGAGACTGTGAGAGAAAGAAGAGGAAGTTACAACAAGTTTGTCATAGGTTGTATCCCTTCATATGTTGGATAATAATAAAGGAAGGACCTGACAATTTCTTTGGTGGACGTAGCCCAAACTGGGTGAACCACGTAAATTTGTGTCTCTATTGTATTGTGTATCTTCTATGTTTTGTTTCCGCATTTATTTTATTTTATTGCTCCATGGTCCTGTTTTCTAACAACTGGTATCAGAGCGAAAGGTAAATCACAGGAAAAGAGGGTTCCTGGTTCGAGTGGGAGCAATGTTGGAAGATGGAAAGTTTAGGGTCGAGAAATTTAATGGCCAAAACTACCATTTATGGAAGATGCATATGGAAGACTATTTATATTAGAAGGATATATTCCTACCATTGGGTGGAATAGCAAAGAAGCCGATGGCTATGAAGGATGAAGAATGGGAGATTCTTGACATAAAGGCTCTAGGAATGATACGACTGAGCCTGGCAGCGTCGGTGGCTTTCAATATTTCGAAAGAAAAGACAATGAAGGGTTTGATGGAAGCATTGGCCAAATTGTATGAAAACCCTCGGCATCCAATAAGGTATTTCTAATGAAGAGATTATTTAATATGAAGATGTTGGAAGGTGGGTCTGTTGCAGATCATTTAAATGATTTTAATACGGTTACTAATCAACTAAGTTCTGTAAAAGTGGACTTTGATGATGAGGTCAGGGCTCTTCTAATCTTGTTCTCATTGCGAGAAAGTTGGAATGGCTTGGTCATGGCTGTAAGTAACTCTGTCTCTGGTTCAAATACTTTAAAATTTGATGATGTTGTTGGTGTTATCCTTAGTGAGGAAATGCGATGGAAAAGCACAGGTGAGACATCAGGAAATGTGTTGAAAATGGAGAACAAGGGAAGACAAAAGGATAGAGGAAAGGGTTTCGGGAACCGTGGGAATTCTAGGAAGGGTATATCCAAATCTAGACTTGGAAAGATAGAGTGTTGGAATTGTGGGAAGAAATGACATTTGAAGAAAGACTGCAGAGCTCCAAAGAAACAAAGAGATGGACAACAAGAGAGAAATCAGGAAGCAAATGTAACAGGTGATGTGTTACAATATTCTTTGATTCTTTTTGTAGATAATATTTCTGAGTCTTGGGTAGTAGATTCAGGGGCTTCATTTCATGCCACACCCCATAGGAAACATTTTCTAGATTATGTTCAAGGTGATTTTGGACAGGTTCATTTGGGTGATGATTCACCA
>ML801235.1:268407-297937 GCA_009831015.1 Picea engelmannii | reverse complement strand
AACACCTCCCAAGGATAATAACCTTAGACTCACTCCATTTATTTATAGTCTAGTTTTTTTAATGATTTGAAAGACTTGCACTACATTTTTAGACTCCATTTTTCTTCCTAAAGGAGTTTCCTGTAGAAAATGTACAGTTCCTGTAGAACTACACAGTTCCTGTAGAAATTTCATGTGGGTCTATTTTAGCTTCAAATTTCGACTTAGTTTAATATTCTTTTCCTGAAAGAATCAATAAACAATAAAAGGACAATTAGATCAATATTGATCGAAGGGCTAGCTCGCTTTATTCATGCATTAGTGTAACTTTAATTCCATTACAGGTTTATGTCATAGTTTAGAGCTTTACTTCTATCACAATTTTCTATCATAGTTGAGACTGTATTCATATTTTTGCTTCAGTTAAACTTTCCTAATTCAGTATCTTCAAATGCAGTTCTTTTCATGCAATCTAGATTAGTTGTACTTTCATATTGGTTTGTTTCCTTCAAGCAATTAGTTCATAGTTGCTTTCTGTCATTTTATTTTCCTGCACATTTTTATCCTTTGATCATTATCAAACCTTTGCTACTGACAATTGCATATTGCACATACAATGCATATCACCTCTTAGAGTTGTACGAACCCCAGATTTACAAGTAAAGTAGGAGACCAAGGGTACAATAAATCATTGTTGTTATTCCTAGGTCCATCACTTTTTGGTGTCGTTGTCTGGGAGGTGTTGAATTGTGCATGTTATTTTCTTTTTGTTTTATTTTGTGTGACTTGGAGAAGTAAAAAGGGTACCTCAATTACAAGGCCAACCTCACTATGGAATTTTTGTAGTGTAACAACCCAAGTTCTTTCACTTCATGTGAGTATTGTTATCTCATTGTCACACTCTCATTTTGCATTAAATATTAGAGAAAAAAAAAACTTTTTTTCACTTTCTTTTGATTTCATGAATGACTAGATCTAGATATAGGAAAGGAAATTTTTTACCAAAAACCCCCACCACAAAAACAGGTCCAAGCAATCTAGAGATTGGTCCTGAAACAATAGAAAATTTCTTGGAAAGGGAAGCTAGAGAATTTTAGAATCTTTAAGAAGAGAGTTAGTCCTCACCTCGTTTCATAGTCAGTGAAGAAAAAATATTTGAGTTCCCTATTCAGGAATCTGATGGAGAAGCCAAGATGGAAAATATTAATCCTTCTGCTTTACCTCATTTTCATGGGCTTGTATCTGAAGATCCTGACACTTTCTTGTTTGATTTTTTAGTTATATGTAGGACATATGATTATACCAATGATGAACAAAAACTCAAACTTTTTCCTTCTACCTTGAAGGATTCATCTCTAATATGGTTTATTAGCTTGGAGGGAAATAGTATCACAACTTGGAATCAAATGAAAAACACCTTTAGTGAAAGATATAGAGACTATTGTAGAGAAAGAGATACAAGGGATGATATTTTCAAAATGACACAAAGACCTGATAAATATCTAGAAGACTTTGAAGAGAGATTTCAACTAAGCTACAAGAGAGCTCAAAATTGCACTCTGGATGAAGATTCACTCAATATTTTCTTACTCAGAGGAGTAAGAGATGATCTGATGGAAACAATGAATCTCCTATCCAATGGAGATATATATCAATTGGACTATGATGATATCAAAAGAATTTTCAAGAACCATTCAAGGTCCTCCAGAAAGAAAGGTAAAAGCAATAGAGGTTTGATATCTCCATATTCTAACCCTACAACTCATATAAGGAATGAATTAGGAGGATTAATAGAGGACATGAAGACTGATATTTTACACTCTTTATCCATGCAAATGGATACAATGCAGATCAAGAAGAAACAAGAGGAAGCAAAGAAGGCATTGGTTATCTATTGTCCCAAATGCACTAAAAAGCATCCTAGAAATGAGTGCCCTTTACACCTTATAGATGTTTGTGGTATTTGTGAAGAAAATCATCCAAATAAAAGATGTCCTTCTTTTCTAGGTTTGAAAGATACATTTTGAGGAGAAGAGGAGAATGTGGAATCACTATACTTCATCAATCAAAAGAGACCTCGAGCACCAAGACCATTCCAAATAGGTTTGAACTTCAATCTTGTTCAAAATTTTAGTGCATATAATTCTCAAATGTCTCCTCAACCATGGTATAACCCATCACCTTGGGAAAATCCAAACCCTTGGTACTACTAAGGATATCCAATTCCTCCTCCATACCAATCTTTTCCCAGCATGCCAAAAAATCAGTGGATTCAACCACCACAAGAATGGAGGCCACAAAATTTCCAACAACCTACAGCACTGCATCCTCCTCAAAACAACACTACTCAAAACAATGCTCCTCCTAAGAAACCTCAGCTACCTTCTCAACCTTCTCCAAATATGAACAATAAGCAAGTCCAACATGTATACAACAATGATACAACTTATCAGACTTATTCTATTGAATTACAAGAGATAAATCTTAGATCAGGAAAACATTTTCAACAACGAGTAAATCTCATAGAAAATAAAGAATCTAAGAAATAAAATATTACTTTACCTCAACCACAAGGCCCTCCTTACCCTAAAAGATTACAAGAAAAGAAAACTTATACATCTAAGGAAAAAGAAATTTTAGGAGAGCTTAAGAATTTGTGCATAAAGATACCCCTCTTACAAGCTCTTAAAGATGTGCCCATTTTCAACAAGTATATCAAGGAATAATGCATTAGAATAACATGGAGAAAAAGGAAAGATGTTCCTCCCATAAATTTCATAGGATAATTAGTTGACCTTATGCTTGGGAAGTTGATTATACCTAAATACTTGGATCGAGGGCATCCCTTAGTAAATGTACATATTAATAACAACTTGGTACAAAATAAGCTTATTGATATAGAAACTGCAATCAATGTTATGACTAAGGATACTATGCTAAGACTCAACCTTCATATATTTTTGAGAGATACACCGACTATCCTGTAGCTAGTATATAGATATACAGTCAAACCTAAAGGCATGCTGGAAGATATCGTCATCTCCATTGATTCTTGGGAGTACCCCACTGACTTCCTAATCCTTCAACCCAAGTCTCAATCCAATGGATATGCTCTCATTTTGGGAAGGCCTTGGCTGGCCAAAACAAATGCATACATTGGTTGTAGAGCAAGAAATATGACCATCATTTATGGCCTTTCCCAAAAGAAAATAGTTCTTTATCTCCATTCCCAACCTTTGATAACAAAACATTTTCCTATGTGGGTGCAAGAGGAAGAAGACCTTAAGCAAACAACTTCCTACCCCATCTACAAAATTCACACTTCCTTGGTTGATAATACAATTAATGAGGACACTTTCATTGAAAAGTTTCTACAAAATCAATATCTAGAAGATGTGGGAATAGAAGGGATAAATAATGATAACATATATGAAATTTCTGCAGAAAATAACACTAAATTATGGATGGATTTTTTTACTGCTGAGATAGAATATCCAACTGTCAAAACCATAGAGATCAACTCTGCAAAAACACTCAAAATCAATAATAAACTCACTAGTCAGGAGGAACAAAAACTGTTTGATGTGTTGAAAAGAAATATTGAAGCTTTTGTATGGGCTTATAAAGACGTGAAAGGAATCTATCCTCTATTTTTACTCACCACATTTACATCAAGGAGGACTACAAACCTATTAGGCATCCCCAAATAAGGATAAACCCCGCAATGAAAGACATAGTTAAACAAGAACTCCAAAAGTTGCTTGATGTCGGATTCATATATCTTATCTCAGATAGTGAATGGGTCTATCCTCTAGTTATTAATCCAAACAAGAATGAGAAGTGGATGATATGTGTGGATTATTGGGAGTTGAACAAGGATACCAGAAAGGACCATTTCCCCCTACCTTTTATTGACCAAGTTTTGGATGTCTTAGCCGAGAAGAAATACTTTTCCTTTCTGGATGGTTTTAGTGGATATAATCAAATCCAGATCGGTATTGAGGATCATGACAACACCACCTTTACTTTCCCCTGGGATACATTTGCATACAAATTCTTACCTTTTGGCATGTTTAATTCCCCAAGCACTTTTCAAAGAGAAATTCTCGGCATCTTTTCAAAATTCATCCATGATAAAGTTGAGATCTATATGGATGAATTTACCCATTATGGAAATTCATTTGATGAAGCCTTGGAAAATCTAGATAAGGTTCTCCAAATATGTAGAGAAATGAACCTATCCCTTAACTATGAAAAATGAAATATGATGATGAATGAAGGGATTGTTTTAGAACATCACCTGTCCTCTAGAGGGACTGAAGTATACAAAGAAAAGATCAAAATCATCACCTTACTTCCTACCCCCCTAAAATAAAAAAATGTAAGAAGCTTCCTTGGAAATGTAGGATATTACAGGAGGTTTATTAAGGATTTCAGTAAAATAACTTCTCCCCTATTTACCTTATTGTCCAAAGATGTAGAGTACCACTAGAATCTGAATTGTCAATAATATTTTGAAACAATCAAGGAAAAACTTACAATTTCTCCTGTATTACAAGGTCCCAATTGGAGTCTCCCATTTCACATTCACTCGGATGCATCAGACAAGTATGTAGGAGCGATCTTAGGATAGGATGAAGACAATAAACCTTATGCAATTTGCTTCATAAGTAATAATTTAGCTAGTGCATAATTGATTTATAATGTTACAAAAAATGAACTTTTAGTAGTGGTTCATGATCTCAATAAACTCAGACATTATGTTATAGGTTATAAAGAATTTGTTCATACAGATCATGTTGTGATCAAATAGTTGATGAATAAACATGACATTAATGGTAGAATGATAAGATGGTTTTTCCTATTACAACAATTTGATCTAACTATTCTTGATAAGATTGGAAAACAAAATGTAGTTGCGGATTTCTTATCAAGATTGACCATTCCTACTGAAGAAGGCATGATTGATGACCAATTTCCAGTTGAGCACCTATTTTCCATATCAACACAAACCCCCTGGTTTGATGATATAGAAATTTACCTCACAACAAGAAAGTTTCCTCAACATTTGTCATACAAGGAAAGATGAAATATTGTCCGGAAAAGTGCAACTTACACTTGGGTTGCAGGCTATTTGTTCAAACTTTTCCCAAACTAGATTTTGAGGAGATGCATAAGAGAAGATAAGGTGCATGATATAATACTTGCTTTTCATGATGAACCATGTTGATGTCATTATGCATCCAAGAGGAAAAATTATAAGACCCTACAATAAGGATACTATTGGCCAACCCTACATAGAGATGCTCAACAATACACTTCACATCGTGATGAATGTCAAAGAATGGGGAAACCAATAAGGAGGAATGAAATTTTGTTACAACCTCAAGTATCATTGGAACCATTTGACAAATGAGGCATGGAATTCATAGGCCCAACAGATAAACCATGGAAGACAAGTTAGCTCAATAGAGTAAGTAATATTGAAGTATTATATGCAGAAAAGGAAAGGCCGACCCTTGCTTGAAGAGACACTTGTTCACTTGGCCAGATTAGTATAAATAGAAAGCGCTTGAGCTCATTTGGTAACACACTCACACTTAATAAAGTGATGCACAATTCTAGAGGAAGAGTACAACTGCAATGACTGCAACTAGGTACTGGTCTTGGTATGTGGTTTGGGACTTTCTGCTTGGTGCGCTACCTTTGGAGAAAGGTGCACTCTCTCTCTCTTGGTTATCCTTTGGGTCTAGTGTTACTTATAGAATCATTATATCTGTCAAAGGTTATGGTGCTCAGGGGTGGCTTTGTGCCTATGGTTGGGTGACAATGGTGTAGCATTGTCTATGGTGAAATGAGCACAATATTCTAATAGGTTACGGGCCCACACCACCTTCAGAACAGTCTAACCACTGGAAGGTAGATCCGTAGCTCTTTTTCAAGCTCATTGTATCATAATTGTAGTTGTAATGCTAGTTCCTTCATGCCCGTTCCTTCGTTCTAGTTCCTTTATGTCAGTTGCAACACCAGTTGCAATGTCAATTACTGTGTCAGTTGCATCATCAATTGCAGTGCCAACACCAGTTGCAGTGAAAGTTTTTGTGAAGTATTGGAACTAATTTTTGGTTATCCTAGTGCGCCTTAACCCAGTGCATCTCCTATTTCCCTCAACCATAAAAGATTTCAAAGTTGAATTTTTGGGTCAAAGTCTAAGTTTGACTGGTGAAAGTCAAGGTTTGACTGGTAAAAGTCAAAATATAGGTCAAGGTCAAAGTCAAAGACAGTCATGAATTCCTCTATAAAATCAGAGTGGCACAAAAGAAACATGGTCTCTTGGTAGAGCATGGAATATAAGGATTGACATCATCCTTGCAAAGAACAAAAGGAAAAATTATGGAACCACAGACTAAAGAGCAGGCGTCAAAGGATGAAGAGTTTGATTTTTGGAGCTTCCAAGAACATGAACGTGGAGTAGGAGAAACACTAAAAATAAAATATTGCAGATTTGAATCTTTGGAAAGAAAAGGGATATTTGTCCAACAATTAATCGTAGAGCTAGAAAGATCTCAGATCTAATATATTCACAGGAACAACAAACTCTCCAAGTTGGAGAGAATACTTGTCTTAGAAGAAAAACAACTCAATAAGAACAATAGCCAGACTCCAGGTTTGATATTTTTATTATTGTTTCTTAAGTGAGTATTGCAATCCTTTAGATTTTATTAATTCTAGGAACAAATGAATACTTAGTAGCATGTACTATTAATATAAATTCTTATTGTACTTAATTGTAATATGAACTAACATCTCCTCTAGGAGATATTTCTTGTTCTTTTTCTCAAGAAGGACACCTTGGTAATTCTATAATGAATTACCATTCAATTGATATGTTCTTATATAAAATGCTATTATATTGGAAATACTTTTTCTTTTGTTGTCTTTGTTTTAGGCAGGTTATCCTACATATGCTAGGAAGGTTACCACAAAAAAGAAAGACTTGAAAGGACTTAGAGGGAGTCAAACTTCAGAGGGAGTCAATGATTAGGAAGAAGCAAGGTTTTGTGACACTTTGTAGGATGCATAGGGACATGTAGCATATGAAAGCATGGTTCGAGGATTCTCTCAGGTAAAGGGAGTTGATGGAAGAATTTGAAAAAGAAGGATCTTGTAGGAATTTGTGTCGAGTTGTAGGCCTTTGTGTTGAGTTTTAGGCCTTTGTGCCGAGTTGTAGGCCTTTGTGTTGAGTTGTAGGCCTTTGTGCCGAGTTGTAGGCCTTCATGATGAGTTCTAGGCCTTTGTGCGAAGTTGTAGGCCTTTGTGCCGAGTTGTAGGCCTTCGTGCCGAGTTGTAGGCCTTCAGGCCGAGTTGTAGGCCTTTTTTCCGAGTTGTAGGCCTTCGTGTCGAGTTGTAGGCCTTTGTGTCGAGTTGTAGGCTTTGTGCTAAGTTATAGGCCTTGTGTCGAGTTGTAGGATTCATGTCGAGTTGTAGGTATTGTGCTAAGTTCTAGGATTCATTCTGAGTTGTAGGATTTATGCTGAGCTATAGGCTACTCTAGTGAGATGGTTTGGTATGCCGAGTTGTTGCTACACTAGTGAGACAGTCTGGTATGCTAGTAGCATAGTTGAGAACTTGTATCGCTGTGATGGCATTGCTTGTAATATGATATGGGTGACCATGAGATAGCCTATGTAGCTTTGGTGATGCTACTAGTTTGCAAGACCATGTAGGTCTTATGCCATGTAAGATGGATGGATAACGATGATAGTAATGATGATACTCACAACATGGGTGTATCCATGGGTGAGAATGTCATGCGAGTGTATCCCATGATGATGATTGTGACACACACTACGAGATGTATCTCTAGTGTTCTCTAGCGGGTTGTGTCCCCTAGGAAAGATTGAGAGGTCCACAAGGGTGTATCCATGTGCGACATAATGATGCTACCAGTAGCATGGTATGCATAACCATGAAGAGAGGATCATGGCATATCTAGCAAGTCTATGAAGACCAGAAGGGAACATCATGGTTAAATAACTTCCTAGCTAAGAGGGAGTGTTGATGTTTTGGTAGCTGCAGGAGGTATTAACCTCCATGGATAAAACTTTGACTAGAATAGAATATTCCAAAATCAAGAGAGAACCTAAACATATGTGTGAAAACCCTGGAATACAAGTTGGCTCAACATAATAAGTAATATTGAAGTATTATATGAAGAAAAGGACAGGTCGGCCCTGCTTGAAGAGACATGTGTTCACCTGGCCATATTAGTATAAATAGAAGGCACTTGGGCTCATTTGGTAACACACCCACACTCAAGAAAGTGATGTGAAATTCTAGAGGAAGAGTGTAGCTACAACGATTGCAGCCGGGTATTGGTATTGGTCTGTGGTTTGGGACTTTCTACTTGGTGCGATACCTTTTTAGAAAGGTGCACTCTCTCTCTCTCTCTTGGTTATCCTTTGGGTCTAGTGCTACTTCCAAAATCATTCTATATGTCAAAGTTTATGGTGCTCAGGGGTGGCTTTGTGCCTATGGTTAGGTGACAATGGTGCAGCATTGTCTATGGTGAAATGAGCACAATATTATAACACACTAACTATCTACCAAAATGGGCCAAAGTGAGGGCCAAGAAGGATGCGACAGAATCAAATGTAGTTGCATTCCTCCAATAATGCATATTCTCAAGGTTTGGTTATCCAAGGGATATAGTCACAGATCAAGGTCCTCAATTTACATTAATTCTTGTTGAAGAAATCATGAGGGATCATAACATTCACCACAAGAATTCAACATCCTACCATCCTCAAGAAAATGGGCAAGCGAGAGCTAGAAAAAATCCTCACTAAAACAATGAGCATGAACAAGAAATATTGGTCAAAGAAGCTCACAAAAACAACATGGGAATACAACATCACATGGAAAACTACCACATGGATTACTCCTTTTGAATTAGTTTATGGTAAGAAATCCATGCTTTCTATTGAATTTGAATATCATACATTTATAAAAACAACTGAATTAGACATGAATTTGCAGTCAGCACAAAAAGAAATATTGACCCGACTAAATGCATTAGATGAGTACATGATGAAATCCCTCTTCAAGACTGAAGTGGTGCAACAACAAAGAAAGGATTGGGATGACAAGAAGATTAAGTATATAAAATTCAAAGAGGAAGATTAGGCTATGTTATATGAATCAAGATTTAAGGACTCAAAGGGAAGATGATGACTTGGTGGTTAGGGCCTTACAACATTGAAAACTTTTATGACAATGGTTCAGTCCAAGTTAGAATCATTAATGAGAAAAATATACCCTTAATAGTGAATGGATTCAGGCTAAATATCTACAACAAGCCACCTCCAAAAGAAGAATTTACATAAATAATAAAAAAGAAAAACTTGGATCTGATTGATAGCATGCATGCTCTCAATCCATCCACATGATGACATATAGAAAAAAAAAATAATAATCTTGGATGAAAACCTCCCAGAGGCATCTAGGATAGATCTGAATAAAAAATGAATATCCTCATCAGGAAAACTTCTTATAAGCTTGATGAGGCAAGGCATTGGTGAAAACTAGTGATCACACTTCTGCCTTGAGAAAAAAAAAAGACAAAAAAACAAAAAAGGAAAAAAACAAAATAAAATTGGTACTAATATTTGTTTTTGCAAGTACGAGGAACTTATTTACTACAACCATATGCACATGAATAAAATCAACGGTCAGTAAGAACAGTAATAATTCACACCTTTCCCATCAATTTTCACAATTTTTTATGATTCATAAATAACATTTTCCATCATCTCCATATGATCATCCATATTTTTCATTTCTATCATAAATACCACTTCCCATATCCAACATGTTTTGTTTTACCCTTCATTTCAATAAAAACAATATCCAAGGTTATTCTACAGGATCAACCTCCAACATTCTATAGGATCAGCCTAACGAGACAATTTCTACAAATAATGGAAGGCAATCAAACTCAAGACCAATATCAACAATAAAACAACATTCTCAACCATTATTTCCATAAGATATGCCCTCGAGTTGGAAAAAAATAAACTTCTACAGGATACTCTGTATCCTATAGAAAATATTCAACAGGGCAAAAACAGATCTACATGATTCTCTATATCATGTAGATCGATCAAAGGCCACATTATTCTAACACATTTCACATCTCATCTCGAGGAAAACATAAAACAAAATCCAAGGACATCTTCAATGACACAAGTCATCATTTTCCATTACTCCGACCACTCGCAAGAAGAAAAATTGATGTGCATGCAAAGGTAAATAAGGTAAAACAACTATCTATCTTCTCAAATGTTTCATTAACCTTCATACAATTTACTTATGATTATTTCATATGATCTAAAGTATTTATAAATTCATTAAGGTGATGGAAATGAGGTCATTTACATCTTGTTAACTAGGGGGTGGCATAATTTGTGCCAAGATTTGAATTAACATATGGAGATTAAGTGGTTTAAGTGGAGGTTTATTTATTTGAGTTAAAAAGGGCACGAATTAAGGAATTATGAATACACAAGTTGACTGTTGTTGTACTATTGTGACAAGACATCAATCCTATCCACAATTTGAGGGTATTACTCGGAGTTAGAAAAATCGTAGAACCATTTTGAATTTGAAGAAGAAGAATGGCTCTAGTTAGGTGAAATTAGGAATCTAAGCTCATAGGAGAAGAGGGAAAACAAAACAATCAACCAAGGGATCCAAGGACGTTGCTAGAGAAGAATTTCTAGACTATAGATAGCCATGAAACCCTAGAAAAAGAAATGTCCCTTCAATCTCGAACATTTTTTGCATCCATTTCATTTTTCAAGTGTTTTTGACCTATGGTCGTTCCTGGAAAGTTTTATGGTCATTAAACAACAAGAAAGTCACACCCTGCAGAAACCTATTTTTTTTCCACAAGTTACAATCCTGTAGAATCTGTCCTAAGACATGAACCAACCTTCCATGCATTGAGATCCCTCAAAATGCTAATGTTACGAACCTATGGTTGAACCCTCTCGACACTAGATTTTTTCATGAATCCTAAAAAATGCACCCTGTAGAAATTATGATTTACACAGTTCCCATGGAAATCTATTTCTACATGATCTGTTTATAAAGGAATGACTACAAAAAAGAATACCAACTTTGAATTTTTCAGATAAAAACCCTCATCTTTCCCTTTTTCTTCAATAAAAAACTTTTGCTGAATTTTTCGACCACCAATTTACCTAAAAACCAACTCAACTTATCATCCTCTCTAAGGAGTAAGTAGACTTAAATATTCTATAGGAAACCTTCATCCTTCCTCTCCACTCATAAACAATTATGGGAGGAGGATTTAAGAGAAGGGAACCAGCATAGCTCTCCAGGGTTTATGACAACCCTTAGATTGTGGAATTGTTTCAAAAATGTGAGTGGTTGGGTTAGTTTGAGAGACTAAGGGGGTTTGATGATGAGGTGTCCATGGAGTTTGCGCAAAATTTCCAGAACATACAAGATCATGAATATGTGACTACAATCAGGGGGATAACCATTAGGATTAATGAATCTTCCATAAAAAAAGTTTCTAGTTTACCTTTGGGCATCCCTTGGGACAATGAAGAAAGGTAAGAAGCCATTAATTCCAAGAAGGAATTCTTATTTCATAATGAGAAACCCGATGAGGATAAAAATGGCATAAAAAGGTAAATCCTCCCTCACCCATGGTAGGAGGTAGCATACCACATCATCAAATACATTACTTTTGAGGGTAGGATGAGTGTCGTATATGCCTACCATTTCAAACTATTGCATTAGCTTAGGAATCTTCCAAATTAGGAAGAACACTTGAATCTGAGTGTCCCCTATTTTGTTCTTTAGTCACTAAAGGAGATGAGCCTAAAAGTACAAAGAGGGAAATAAGAATTCTTAGCACATCACGGCCTCATCAAGCTGATAGTCTCATATGCTCTTAATAGAATGAAACATATAATTTTGTGGGCATATTTCATCAACATCGATAGACAAGCTTCTGAAGAAGTGCAGGCAGCCATGAGTGAGGAAGAAAGAAACAAGGGAGAGGAACCCAAGAGACTCACCAAGCCCAAAAAAGAAAAATAAAAAAATAGCGGGGGAAGGAAAAGATATATGAAGAAGATAAAGAGGTGGTTAATGTCTTAACTTCTTTAGGGACCCCTACAATCATCCCTTTGAAAATCACCACTATAGATTGGATGCAGCCCAGAAGGAGGAGGTCCAATAGAATTAAGAAAAGTTGGAAAAAGAGGAGCCCAATACCATTAGCCCCACTCACTATCACACCCCAAGTAGAGGAAGTTAAGGACTCTCCTAATCCAAAACAACAAAAAGAAACAAAGGGGAAGGAGCCTCAAGAGGAGACTGTAATGAAAAAGGAAAGACTAATGGAAGGGACCTCAAAAACAAAAACTCATGTGAATTTTTTTTGTGCAACCTTGTTGGAACTAGAGAAATACAAGGTTGATGCCATCAAATGGAAAAGTTTGGTAGAATATAGTAAAGGAAAGATGAAAAAGGAGGTTGCTCAAGAGTTGGAGTAGCAACTCCAACTTATGCAAGAAAAGTTCTAAATTTTGACTATGTAGAAAGTAGTTTACAACCAAAATATGAAACTAGAGAACCAAAAACTTCAACAACAATTAAGTAAGGTAAGAAGAGATATGCATGAGAATAGTGAACAAGTGGATATTATGGAAGCAACTATCAAAACAATGGCCAAAGTATTTGAATAAATGTTGGAATCCAGGCCACCAGCTAGAACATACACATTGTTCCTAAAAGAACAGTGGCACAAAAATCATATTACACACTTAGCCAAGTTTGTGAAATTCAACCTTGATACACCCAAAGATTTCCTAGATGCAT
Organism: Picea engelmannii; assembly: GCA_009831015.1. Lineage (NCBI taxonomy): Eukaryota > Viridiplantae > Streptophyta > Pinopsida > Pinales > Pinaceae > Picea > Picea engelmannii. The sequence goes on along the minus strand of ML801235.1, from coordinate 285,040 downwards.
ACCAGGGTTGTAACATTGAAGAAAAATCTAAGCTTTGTGAATTCTACCTGCATAACCTTGTCTTACCACACCCCTACAACTGGAATCCCAATCCATAGGTAGGGGATGTGCAATTGATGGACTTTGCCTCTTGGGTAAGGCATGAAGAAATGAGGGGAAAAGAATTCAAAAAGTATAAGGAAGAAGAACGAAAAACACCCTTGTGGATCAAGGATAAGCAACCAGACCTAGAGATGTCATCGACAACCATCATAGTCTCTCTTTGGATAGGGAGGTAGTCCTGGATGGGTGGCCAAGAAGAGGGAAACAATACCCCATCTTGATGACATAGTGATATTATTGGGAGAAGTAGCAGTAGAAGCTTGCCATAGGAGGTGGAATTATTTGCCTCATGGATTGAGAACCAATGAGCCTCACTCTCCAATTGACAAGATTGTAAGAAATAAGGGATACCATGAGCAACAATTTGTCACCAAGTATATAGCTTGGGATATGAGAGAGGAATTCAACAAGCAACAATAGGAACAACAGTAGAAAGTTGATAAACATCAGGGTAATGAAAAAAAACATTATGTTGAGTAGACATAAGGCATTTAGAAGTAGTGGCATGATGGAAAATAGAGGAATAGTGGGAAGTAGCAGGATACACAACAACAATAGAATTAGTGATATCAGAAAAAACAAATTTTTTGTTGAACAAAGGGTGTGCAAAAGTTCATCTGGGGGGTGATGAGGAGCCTCATTATTGTCCATTATAAAGGATCATCTTTGGCACATTTTTCCACCACAAAATGACTTAATGTTTGCTTTTGAACATATTTAATAGTCATTCATGGGTACTTTGTATGTTTCTTAATGAATGTATGATTGAGGTGGATTTTTGTGTATAAAATACCTTTTTTCACTAATTCTTCTGGAAAAAGATGTGTGTTCCACCAAACAGATCGAACTGCAGGAGTCAAGGGTACCGACCTCCTAGAAACAGGGGATTTTGTCTCATCAAGTGAGTTGCTAGCAAAAGATCAAGAGAAATTGTTTATAACTACCTCCAAGAATGCTCATTGTGCATTTATGACCACTTTTGATCAGTAGAATTTGGAAAATACAGATGTAAATGGATGAGATCCCTCATTTATTCATTTCTCTCCTTGATTTAGGAAGGGAGGTCAAAATCTCTAGTTATATATAGGTCTATAGTTTGGGAGAGATATATAGAGAATTTTTGGAGAAGCATTATATGGAGATGTTCTACAAGATTTTTTGTTGAATACTAAGAACTCTGATGTTCATGATATATTGCTGATATCTATGAAATAAAAATGGTTTTGCCTTCAGTCCATTAAAGTTTCTTTTAGGTTCCTTGTGCTTCTTGGGTAGGGCCCATCCAAGAGGGCTCAAGGACCCTTTTTACTATTTCTGTAGTTTTCATGCATATTAGTTAGTTCTTAGATAGTGTTTCACTCTCTATTGAAGTTGGATTTAGTTTGCATGCTCAATTTCAATTTATGTTAAGGTTATGACTAACTAGCGAGTTGTAGCAGCATCCTATAGAAATGTTCAACATCCTCTTGGATCACTCCTAAGTTTCTCCCAAGGATAATAACCTTAGACTCACTCCATTTATTTATAGTCTATATTTGTTCATGATTTTAAAGACTTGCACTACCTTTTTAGACTCCATTTTTCTTCCTGTAGGAGTTTCCTGTAGAAACATACAGTTCCTATAGAATTGCACAATTCATGTAGAAATCTCTTGTAGGTCTATTTTAGCTTCAGATTTTGATTTAGTTTAATCTTATTTTAATGAAAGCATCAATAAACAATAAAATGACAATTGGATTGATATTGATCAAAGGGTTATCTCTGTTTATTCATGCATTAGTGTAACTTTACTTCCATTGCAATTTTTTTTCATAGTTCAGATTGTATTCATCTTTTTGCTTCAGTTTAACTTTCCTAATTCGGTACTCTTTAAATGAAGTTCTTTTACTGCAATATATATTGGTTGTACTTTCATATTGGTATGTTTCCTTCATGCAATTAGTTTAGAGTTGCTTTCTGTCATTTGACTTTCCTGCACATTTTCAGCCTTTGATCATTCTCAAACCTTTGCTATCGACAATTGCATATTACACATACAGTGCATAGCACCTCTTAAGTTTGTATGAACCCTAGGTTGAAAAGTAAAGTAGGATACCAAGTGTACATTAAATCATTGTTATTATTCCTGGTTCCATCAAGTATTTCTTAACTTTCATTGATGACTTTTCCAGACACACTTGGTTTTACTTCTTAAAACTTGAGAGCAAAGTTTTTGATAGGTTTTTAACCTACAAGGCCCTTGTATAAAAGAAATATGGACATCAACTTCAAATGTTAACAACAATTAATGGAGGAAAATATGCGAACTATAATTTTACAATTTACTGCATGGCACAAGGAATCCAAATGTAACACATTATTCCATATACACCACAACAAAATGGGGTTGTCAAGAGAAAGAGTCGCACATTAATAGAAATGGCTAATTGTATGATCCAATATAAGGAATTAAGTCTAAAGTATTGGGAGGAAGACATTAACTGTGCAAATTACATAGTAAATCACACTCCCACAAATTCTCTTAAAAATATAACACTGTAAGAAGCATGGAATAAAATTAAGCCACATGTAAGTCACTTATGTGTATTTGGCAATGCAGAATGGGCTCACATTCCCGATGAGAAAAGGAAAGATTCACAACCTAGAAGTGAGTAATGTATTTTGTTTTGTTATTCTGAAGATGTCAAAGGTTACATACTTCTTCAACCTCATTCTAATTAAATTATTATTAGAAGAGATGTTAAATTTGATGAAAATATCTTGGCCTGCGAGCCTAATTTGATGTTTGTGCCTTCTTTAGCCTATGAGTGATCTTCGATGTTTGTCCCATATTTTGTTCCTATTTTGGTTTCTTCTTCTTCATCTTCAGATGATTACAATGAGGATGAAAAACCACCTTTTTCTATTCACCTTCCTTCATATGAGTCCAATGAACATGAACTTGCACCAACACCACCACTTCTTAGATGGGTCTGTTCAACACAAGAAGCAATTGGTGATATTGTCGGTGATCCTTCATATCAACGTCAAACACATTCATAGTTCCAATGAGCCTCCTCTATTTTGGCTCAAGTTTTAGAGACTCATGATCCAAAGAAATTTGTATAAGGTTCAGGTCATCCGAATTGGGATACAATAATGAATGGAGAGTATCACACTTTAATGGCGAACGATACTTGGGATCTTGTACCTCTTCCAAAAGGAAGAAAATTTTTCAGATGTAAATGGGTCTATAAAAATAAGTGTGCATCACATGGAAGTGTTGAAAGACACAAGGCTTGGTTAGTTTCCAAAGGGTTCTCTCAAGTTGAAGTCATTGACTATAATGAAACCTTTGGCCCATAACCAAAATCAAATCCATCCGCCTTGTTCTAACCCTTGTTGCCTCACATAATGGGAGGTCCATCAATTGAAATACATGTGTTGTCAAGCACAAGAGTCCCCCCATAGAATGAAAGAGGAACTCTTTTTATACATATGTTTTGTTTAAAAATAAAATAACAACTAATAAATGCATATCCACAAGTTTCTCATGTGGTTTGCTAACAATTAGCAAATAATAAATGAGATCCACAAGTTTCTCATGTGGTTTTCTAGCATTTAGAAAATAATTAACGACTCATACATAATTCCAAAATCCTTATTAACAACTCAAACTAAACATGTATAATAATTCCAAAATTATTTCCATATGTAAGATGGTCAATGATATTCCAAATTCATGGCATATCTTGATGGTTGTGAATTGATCTAAATTAAAACTGTGTAGCAACAAATGTGTAGTAGCAACTGTGTAACAACAATAATAATAGTAGGTGTTACAACAACAACATTGAAAGGTGTTACAACAACGGTACTGGCAGGTGTCATAGTAAAAACATAGTGTTGCAACTTATGTGAGGTGTCGCAGCTTCTGCGTGGGTGTTACATCAAATAATAAAATGTCAATTTCTCAAAAAGTGCGATCTGTGTTGTTGATATATTTTGAGGATAGGCTTATGTTGGGATGACGATTCCTCGTATTAAAAATATAAAGTACCCACTTCACAAATTTGTTGTTATAGTAGTAACAACAGTGACAATTAGTTATGCAACAATCCCAAACTAACCCATTTTTCAAATATAATGAAAAATATGTTATTTTTCTAATATTTAACAATAATTCACATTAAATACTAAGGAAATGAAATGGAAAACACTTTGGGTCTAAATCCCACACATAAGTAATAAAACAGAGTAATGCATGGTCATATGTAAGCGAAAACGGATTAAAAATAGGGGAAAGAGGATGTAAAAATATGACATTTATGCAACCTGAAAATAATTAGGCTTGGTTACAAGCTAGTAGAGAGTATGGAATTTTGCTATTGTAGGGCAATTTTGGAACATATTTGGATGTAATTATTCTACAACTCTATTGAAGTATTTTTTTATTAATACAAATCTCCCAGTTATGGTTTAAAAAAAACATTTAATCAATTTCACACCATGACTAGAGAGAAAAAACATGTATCCATAAATAAAATTGTGAAATTTTACCACATTGACATTCAATCAATTTCACATCATCAAAACAAAAAACCATGTATATATAAATGTGCCGATAAGATTTTAAATTAAATCGTAAAATAACCATGTCATTATTTCTACCTATAAACAAGTGGTATATTTTCACACCATCAAAACATCAACTTTGTACACAATATTGCATGGAAAAATATGTACACATCTAAGGAAATGAAATGAATTTGACATTGGAAGTTGATTGAAAAATTGAAGTTCCCTCATCATATTCTGAACCCTCCTCATTCTCACTATATAAAACCATAATTAAAGAACATGAGTTCAACAAAATAAAATAAAATAAAAATTGCTGACATCTAAAGATGTAATAAAAAAGCATATAAGTAAAATAGTTTCCAATACCCTCTCATTCCTCTGAGTCACCCTTATCATCTTTAGTCTAGAAGAATATAATATTTCAATTAGTGAATGAAAAATTCCAACTACATATTGGTTAAAAAATAAAAACATAATTAACAATTAATTACATTGAGCATGGGATGCATATCTTCCACCATTATTTCATAACCCTTCCTTAGGGTGTTGGCCCTTGACCAAGTTTTGAGGAACGCTTGGTCATATTTGATCATTTTTGGGACTTCGACAGCCTGTCGAAGATGGAGCACCAAGCGAAGCAGAGATTGTGGAAGCTAGACCCCCTTTTGGGTCCTTTTTGGGCTTTTGGGGATAATGTAATGGGATTGGGATGTTGGCCCGTGGGTTTACCCACACTTAGACCCACTTTTGTAATGTATAAGTAGAAGTCTAGGCTATGTAAGAAGCAATATTAGAGGCTCTTAAGCGAAGTTAGTAGTGGCTTAGTGCTAAGAGCTGATCTATGTGATTGTTGGCACAAGGGTAGACCTAGGGTTCAACGCTACAACAGTGTACCAACAAAACCCTAACTACTGGCCCTTTTAGAAACACCTGTGAAGCAGATGAAGTCTCACCCGAGGTAGAGGCAAGGGTGGTTGCAGGACTCAGGCATATGCAACCTTAGCTGGGACACAGATTTGTGATTACACACTTAGAAAAGCACTTAGCATTAATAGTTACTTAGAATTAGCCTTTATCTCACTTCACAGGTAACACATAGCATCACAGTAGGTTCTTAGATCTAAGATAATTTAGTACTTAGCTACAACAATACAGGTTAGATTCAATAGATCAAGCACTAAGCATCTTACATATCAGATCTAACATGCATTCATATCTCATAAGCACAAAGCATCAATAGATCTATCTAATCAAATCAAAGAACTTAGCAAGGAGAGAGAGACAAACACATCAACACAACACACAGAGTTACCGTGGTTCACCCCCACCTTGGGGATACGTCCACAAAGTCTTCTTCTTTATTATCTCGGTCAAGCAGTTACATCATAGAGCTTCAACAATCCTTACTTCGTACAGAACAAAAGATCTGTGCATCTCGCTAGATCCTTCTTCCTTGCACTAATGCACAAAGCCTTCTACAATATCTTGCAGTTAGCCTCTTACAATATGCACAGAGAACTTACAATCATTACCAGCACTTAGCACACTTACAACTCTTAGATCACATAGATCCAACTTATCACCCCCTCCTTACTTCGCCTATACATATATTTATACATAAAAAAGTGGGCCTAAATGTGGGTAAACCCATGGGCCAGCATCCCTTTCCCGTTACATTAACCCAAAAACACAAAAAGGACCCAAAGTGGGCCGAGATCTCGTGATCTCTGCTTCGCGTTGCGCTCCATGTTTGACAGGCCGTCAAAGTCCCAAAATGGTCAAATATGACCAAGTATTCTTCAAAACTTGGTCAAGGGCCAACAATGATAGACTTGCAGAGCTGAGTGCAAGTGTTGTAAGTGCTAAGTGCATATATTGTAAGAAGGCCTTGTGCTAGAAGTTACTCAGGGAAGGAGGATCTAGCGAGCTGCGTAGATCTCCTGTCCTGTGCGGAGTAGGGTTTTGAGGCTTTGTGCTTGTAACTGATTGGCCGACGATAACAAAGGAGAAGAGTTGGTGGATGTAGCCCCAGGGAGGGGGTGAACCACGTAAATACTGTATGTTGTGCTTTGTTCTTATCCTGATGTGTTTGTATTGCTAAGTGCTTTGATATGATTAGATAGATTTTCTTATGCTTAGTGCTAGTAATGTGTATGAATTCTAGACCTGATGTATATGAATATGATAAGTGCTTGATCTACCATATCTAGTCTATCTTGTTGTTGCTAAGTGCTGAGTTAACTTAGATCTAAGTGAGTACTTCGATGCTCTGTGCTATCTGTGAAGTAAGATAAGGGTTAAATCTACATGAATTGTTGATGCTAAGTGCCTTCCTAAGTGTTGTAATCACAGATTTGTGTCCCATCTAAGGTTGCATACACCTGAGTCTTGCAACCACCCCTACCTCTACCTCAGGTGAGACTTCATCTGCTTTGTAGGTGTTTCTGAAAGGGCCAGTAGTTAGGTCTTTGTTGGTGCGCTCTTGAGCATTGAACCCTGGGTCTTCCCCTGTGCCAAAAAATGGTTCCATTGCCAGGACCTGAAACTGTGATTGCTAGGAACTGAAAAAGAAGAAGCTTGTGCAAATAAGCTCTGTGTGTATATCTGTCACTCTGGTGTGCAGTACTCTACTTGACCTGTAAAGCTTTGTGATGAAGAAAAAAAGCTAGATCTAAAGAAAAGAGGTAAGATCTGTAAACTTTGTTCTCTAAGAAAGGTAAGAGTGCAAATTTTTGTTTTTGAAAAGATTTATGCTTTGATAAAGGTAAGAATAGTGAAAAGGTTTAGATCTAGAAGCTTTGTGCTCTATAGAGATAAGATAAGTGGAAATTTTTGTTTCTGAAGTATGAATATAGGTATGTTTGATAGATTATGTCCTAGCTTGAAAACTAGGGCATTGTTAGATGAAAGAAGGCTTGATATGAATAGATCTGATAAGAATAATGAAAGATATGTTATACCTATGCATAGAAAAAATGTTTGGACTAACAAGTGGATGAAAGATCCTAGAAAGAAATTTTTGCAGTCTAGCCATTATGATCCTAGCGCACAGTATAGAAAATGCTAGGGATCATTCAAGAGAAAGAGAGGATTAACTCTTTGTTACAGTTGCAGAAGACCGAGACATCTTGCTAAGAAATTCCCTGGGAGAAAACCTAGTTGCCTATGTTGTAAGGCTATGGACCATGAAGTATTGGATTGCCCTAGAATGATTTCTAAACTTGAAAAGATGAATATGGAACAAGCAAACCCTACGGGATATCAAGAGACTAAGATTATAGGAGAACCCCAGAAAGAATCAGAGATTGTACTACTGAAAATGAAAGAAACCTTGAATGAACATAGAGATGCTAGTTTATTAGAGATCTTCAAAGGGAAGGAGAAAATCGAATTAAGAATAGGATACTTCAACATTGATTGTGCTCTTGATGAGGAAACACAGGTGAATATTATGACAGAAAGCACTTGGGAAACCCTAGGAAGGTCTGCTATGGTTCCTTCACTAGGAGAAATAGGGTTGTTTAAAGGAAAAATGGTAACCCTATGTGGAAGGATTACCCAGATAGCTATGAGTACCCATGGAGCTTCGACAAAGGAGGAATTTGAAGTTATTAAGTTTATTGAGGACAGTGCCCCATTTCCATCTTTATTAGGCAAGATATGGATTGAGAAAGGCTAGATATGAAGGAAAGAAGAAGAGGATGCCCTAGATCAGAAGAAGAAAGATCTAATGGAGTTTATGACCAGAAGGATTGCCTACTTGATGAAGGAACAGGATAACAGATCGAAGTTATTTGACACCAAGGACTTGGATGTCGAAGTTGTAAGAGAATTAGAGGAACCACAAAAGATTGAAATACCTGGTCCAAATGTTAAAGGAGTATTACGCTTGGATCTTAAGGAAGAATCTCAGCAGAGCAAAGTGACTATGTTGAAAGAAGATAAGAATCAGAATGGAAAAAGAATGACTGAGATGAAGCTCACTAGGAATATGGCTAGAAAATTAAGTAAGAAGATATCCAAGATCGAAAAGTTATAGAAGGTTTTAGAGGAAACCTCATAGAAGGAAAAATTGCAAGAATTGAGCTTCTCTGAGATATCAGAACAACGACATATGGCACTTCGTCGTGACGAAGTGATATAGTTGTTGGAAGGTATTATAACCGTTCGATTGGAGCTTGAACGGGCATAAATACATTTATGGCTCAACACCAGACCATTAGACCACACCATAAAGGACCGAACTAGAGTTAATGAAGCCTCGTATCCATTGCAAACAATCCGTTATAGACTTACTTACTTATTTCATCACGCCATTCATGGAAGAAACTTTTGCTAATTGTGAATTTGAGCCCGCAGACTACAAGAATTGTGAAAGGTGATCACTTCACTCTTAATCTCTACCTTATTACAGTGCCTACATTCCCTGGAGAACCCAAGCATATATGTCCGAAGAATTTAGCGCAGCTAAAGAATCTGTAAGAGAGGTACTTGCTAGCCTCAGAGATTAAAGAGTCATGTCAAAGAGAGGAATTTCTACAGGATTACAAGCATCATCGATGAGAGGAGTGCAAGCCTTCCCATCAACTACTCGAGAAGGAACATCCCGAACCGGCGCAGAAAGGAGAAATAAACATAAAGATGATATAGCCAATGCGAAGTTGGTCCCATACATCCTACATGCTTACATACCACCTCTAAGCGATGTGATTAATAGAGACAGTGTACCTAGAGACTTTGAGTACACTCTAGTCACTGCATACCTACCGAAAGGAGTACTCACCTACTGCGCAGATCAGGATAAGATTGACGCATTGAAGTTTTGTGACTTCAACTTGGGGGATCGTAAAGTTTACAACATGCTCACCCCGTATAAGTACTTCATGAGAACCAAAGGAAAGAATTCAAAGATCGTCCCTCAGCAATGGATGATGAACCTCACGTAGTCCACTCTGCTCAATGTTATGAAGATATCGCACTTCAATAGACACCAGGAGGTGAATGCTTGTGTGAAGTTGCTACTAGCAAGTTACCATGGAGGATACTTGTGGTTAAACCACCATATAACTGTTGATCTAGAACTAATCAATCGAATCACTGATCTTATCATGCAGGGCCCTGATCCCCATGATTACTATCCTGGAAAGACCACGGACCGTGCTCTTTCCCAGAAGATCAAATAAGCTTATGGCAATGTTGAGAAGGGCGTGTGAGGTTATAAGTAGCTTCTATTGAAAGTGGTGCAGTGCGCCTCACCTTTCAACTGATCGTAGGAAAGTTGGTATGCAAGAACCGACCCACACAAGTATCCGACTTTGTAGTTGACCTCACAGGGAAGTGTGCAGAGGGATTACAGATGAACTGGGTGAAGTACCTGGTGAATCAACTAGAGATTGATTGCAGAGAAGCCTAGGATCAGGGGCATGAACTCCACTTTAGCTAGCTCTTGATACTAATCGCTTTTGTTGCATGGGAGCTACTGGAAGGCATAACCTTCCTGGACATCGACCCCCTTGAGCCACTGGCCGCAAAGTTCAGTACGCTATGGTACTTGAATGATATGAACAAGCAATGGCAGTCAAATGTCATCTTCCACACTTATTACAACCAGTTGAAAGTAGCCATAGGAAGTGAACCTCGCATAACCCCAAACACTTTATAAAGGTTCTGACCTCTGATGAAGTTCAACATGGACCACCATTTTATATACCTCACACCATGTGTTGATGAACACCAGGAACAACTTTAGTCATATTATAAGTTGACAGAAGAAGACCTAGAAGAGATCACCAAGGGATGGTCGGTGGACCTCCTTGTTTCAATAGATCCTGCGGATATCTCAGACATTGACAGCCTAGAAGCTACGTAGAATACACCAGGGCCCAGCAATACAAAGAAGACAAAGAAAACAAAGAAGGATGAGGAAGTCCAGGATGTAGACAACAGATCTGTAAGGATAGACTCCATTACTCTAGATCAAGGAGGTGATGGAGAAAACTTAGAGGAAGTCGAACAGAGACCAGGAGATGAAGTAGAAATCATAAAGAAGAGGAAGGGATCACCTCTGATATCTCCCTCCCGGAATAAATCAAAAGCACCCATAACTAAGCTATAGACCACCCTCAATCCAGATGACTTCAACTTCCTCATCGCAACCCTGAATGAATCTATATAAGAGATATTAGAAAAGAAGGAAGCTAAGAAAGAGATAATGTATAACAGGATAGGAAATTGACCTCCAAGGAGTGCATTAGGCACTTCAATCTAACCGTCCAGTCTCCACTGCGCCTCTTCCAGAAGGAACAACAGAAGTGGGAGATGAACCAGTTCAAATCCATCGAATTGTTGATACATTCAAAGATTGACTTTGAAATGAAGAAGAGAAAGCAGAGCAAGCCACTTAGGCTTTAACACAAGTACAGGGAGTACTTCTCAAACAACGCAGTTCTGTAGAAAGAGAGAAGCTTCCTCTCCAAGCTAAGTTCAAGGAAGAAAAAGCGCAAATACAACAAGGAAAATAGCAGTTGCTTGCAGAGGAACTAGAAGTAAAGGAAGCAGTCAATAGAGAACTTCGCTCTGTGACAGTCATTGAAGTACATACTGAAGAGAGAGTCCCACAATAGGTGGCACAGCTGGAAGAATTCATCCAGAAGCTCCAGCAGTGCATCACAGATTTGGAGCTCCACACGGTGCTCGAGACCCCTCAGGAGATTAGAGACCAACAAGAAGCAACTACCCATGACGTTGTTTATAGATTAAAATCTCTTTCCTTGGAATGCAAGCAGCTGAGTAATAGGAGTGCCCAAACTTATGAGAATCTGGAAGAGAACCGAGAATTGAATGAATTGGAGTCGCAACTCCAAGAGGCAAAGTTTGAATCTGAAAAGCTACAGGTGCAGTTGAAGACCCTATCACCCATAGAAATAATGAATCGATCACACAAGCAACGAACTGCCCAGTATAAGATCCATACCATCTAGAGTAAGGTGATGGAAGTGACCCAATGACTTCAACCTGTTTAGGATAAGGAATGTCAGCTATTTATAGAGGTCGAGGGCCGAGGAACAGAAATGGAGCAGGTTGTGAATTCAGCAGAACAATTCCTAGAAGGGCCGGTGAATGATGCACTTATTTAGGAATTCACTGAGCAAGAGGAAGTCACAATGCAGCAGGTCAAAGAAGCTCGAGCTAAGATCGAGGCATTCGAGGCATAATTGAACAAACCTAAGTGACTTGAGATGAGTCACAAGTGAGTGTTGGGGGCCTGTTGATCGTTGACCAAGTTTTGGGGAACACTTGGTCATATTTGACCATTTTTGGGACTTTGACAACCTGTCGAAGATGGAGCGCCAAGCGAAGCGGAGATTGTGGAAGCTAGACCCCCTTTTGGGTCCTTTTTGGGTTTTTGGGGATAATGTAATGGGATTGGGATATCGGCCCTTGGGTTTACCCATGCTTAGGACCACTTTTGTAATGTATAAGTAGAAGTATAGGTTATGTAAGAAGCAAGACTAGAGGCTCTTAAGCGAAGTTAGTAGTGGCTTAGTGCTAAGAGCTGATCTATGTGATAGACTTGCAGAGCTGAGTGCAAGTGTTGTAAGTGCTAAGTGCACAGATTGTAAGAAGGCCTTGTGCTAGAAGTTTCTCGGGGAAGGAGGATCTAGCGAGCTGCGTAGATCTCCTGTCTTGTGCGGAGTAGGGTTTTGAGGCTTTGTTCTTGTAACTGATTGGCTGACCATAATAAAGGATAAGAGTTGGTGGACGTAGCCCCAGGGAGGGGGTGAACCACGTAAATACTGTGTGTTGTGCTTTGTGCTTATCCTGACATGTTTGTATTGCTAAGTGCTTTGATATGATTAGATAGATTTGCTTATGCTTAGTGCTAGTAATGTGTATGAATGCTAGACCTGATGTATATGAATATGCTAAGTGCTTGATCTACCAGATCTAGTCTGTCTTGTTGTTGCTAAGTGTTGAGTTAACTTAGACCTAAGTGAGTACTGCAATGCTCTGTGCTATCTGTGAAGTAAGATAAGGGTTAAATCTAGATGAATTGTTGATGCTAAGTGCCTTGCTATGTGTTGTAATCATAGATTTGTGTCCCAGCTAAGGTTGCAGACACCTGAGTCTTGAAACCACCCCTGCCTCTACCTCGGGTGAGACTTCATATGCTTCGCAGGTGTTGCTGAAAGGGCCGTTAGTTAGGGATTTGTTGGTGTGCTCTTGAGTGTTGAACCCTGGGTCTGTCCCTGTGCCAACATAGGGCATACTTTAGTTAAAGATTATAGTCATTTAGTTGTATGAATAAGAGATACCATATTTACTAGTCACATATGTTAAGCTAGTATATTAGCATAACAAATTAAATTATATCGATAAACTTACAAAGCGCTCGACTTGACCCGAATAATATGTAACTATTAATTTCTATGTAACCTTTTGTTCATGTACATAACAAAATATAAAAACAACTAAGTTTATCAATGTCCTTCAAGTGACTACAAAAGTGTGTTAATGGTACTATAAGATTACATCAGAGAAGAATAAGAAGTTAAAAACATATCAAAATAAAAATTTGCAAGCATATCAAAATCAATAACTATAAGCGTATATTATTTATTACCTCTGTGGATTTTTGTTCTACTAAATTTTTTCAAAACAAAAAAAAATGAAGTCGCCTATAAAATTCAATGACAACACATAATGAAATATAATAGGTGAAGGGATAGAAACATGAGTGAGTACATAGAAGACTAATTTGAACATATTTCGTCTGATATGGTATCTCCTCTTAAAATTTTTGGAGAATCTATGAAGGTCTCATTTATCACTAAATCATAATGGTTATCTCCTCCTCCTTCTAAGTAGATGTTGTAATGTTATATGCTTACTAGAACTACTTATTTCTACTCAGTTTTTTTTATATTCTTTTGATCACTCCATCGTGACTATGTCAAAATTTTCATGATGGACAATTGTACCACTACCAAATTTTCAAATCTCTCCTTTAGCAATAACTTGTATATGGAGGTCTAAGGAAACCCTAATTGACATTTTTCATGCAAGGTTCGTATCTGCAAATCTTATGTCAGGATTTTTCATGCAGGGGCCATATCTGCTAATTCACAGTGTTGGCCAATTAATTGGTGTATAGAAATTGTCTAAACCTTGAGGGATTCGAAGAACCTCTCTCTTCTCTATTTGCAGACCACAGTGAAGAATATCTCTATGTGTTTGTAGACCTATTGAGAATTAATCCAAGTTGGATCTTTTGAAATTCTTATATTACGTGTTACAATCTGAGGTTGAACAAAGTTGTGGAAAGCATCAATGTAACAATTGATAAAACAGGTGGACAAGAATTAAAGGAAGGAGAAAATGAATCAATGGAACAACTTTATGAAGAAGAAGCATAATTTGAAGAAGAATTCTACATCGAACAACCATAAGGATTTCAGTTTTCAGAGAACGTAGATTACATGTGCAAATTGAATAAGGCCTTTATGGTCTAAAACAGGCTCCTAGAGCATGGTACTCTAGACTGGATAAATATCTACAACATGCAGGGTTTAGAAAAGAAAGTGCAAACAACAACCTTTACATCAAGATACGTCAAAGAAACCAAGGAATTTTTATTTCTCAAACTAATTATATCATAGAAATGCTAAAAAGGTTCGAAATGGAAGATTGCAAACTAGTTACCACTCCTATGCAAACCAGTTGCAAGTTGAGAAAAGATGATGATTCAAAGTCTACAGACCAGAGGAAATACAAGTCAATGATTGGTAGCTTACTATATGTGACAACATCTAGACCAGATGTAATGCAGGCATTTGGATAGGTGGCACGAGGATTTTCAGATATCTGGTGGTGGAGTAGAGAAGAGGATTTTCAGATATCTCAAAGGAACAAAAGAGTTTGGATTATGGTATCCAAAAGGAATGTATTTATCACTTATTGCCTACATAGATGCATATTGGGCAGGTTGCATTGATGACCGACAAAGCACCAGTGGAGAAACGTTCTACTTGGGTGATTGTTTAGTATCATGGCTAAGCAAGAAACAATCATCAATATCCTTGTATATAGCTGAATTAGAGTATATTGCAACAACAACATGTTGTACACAGGTTCTATGGATGAAACAAACTTTGACAGATATACAGGTTGAGTATGATGAGCCCATTCCAATATATTGTGATAATACAAGCGCCATCAGTATCTCAAAGAACCCAGTGATGCACTCCAAGACGAAGCACATTCCAATCAAGTATAATTTTCTACGGGAATAGGTTGCAGGGAAGAACATAAGAGTTGAATATGTGGGCACAAAAAAACAAGTAGTAGACATCTTTAGAAAAATTCTTCCACGGGAAGACTTTGAGTATCTTCGCCAGAGACTCAGAGTAATTTATACTCCAAAATGAATTCTTTTGAATGCTTATCTTATATGTCTTAGATTTACATGAGAAAGCACCATAAAGAGGACAATTCAGGTTGGGAGATCATCTTGAGGAAGAGTTCATTCAAGGGGAGCAACCCCGGATGGAAAGATACATTTTCCATTGATGAAAAAGGGGGAGAGATTTATCAGATGTAGAGCACAGAGGCATGGTTCCAGGGGGAGCGATGGTCACAGGAAGAGCATGATTGATATGAGTTCAATATTCCATGACATGACTTCAGTATTGCATCATATTTTTTCCATCAATGCCAAAGGGGGAGATTGGTGATTAATTGGGTTGGCTGTCATTGATGTCAACCCTTGAAGAAAGTCCGATAGCAAATTTTGGTAGCACAAAGGTTTGGGTAATGGACCCAAGTTTGTTTGATGAATAATGGTACGAGTTTTGATATATTTGCAGGTAAAACTATTCTAGATGGATAGTATATGTCATTCCATTTCCGGCGGTATGTGGAACGTCACATAACTCCTCACGGTTAGAGAGTTATGGCCATGTGAAGTTAGAGAACCCTCATGAATCATCTAGAAGTCCCAAAAGGTCAAAGTAGTCAAAGTGTTTGCAAAGAAGAAATTATTTAAATAATAAAGTGAAGTGATGAGTGTACTATAAGTCAAAGTGGATACAAAATAAATTATTTAAATAATAAAGTTAATGGATAACTTACTAATCATAGAAAATGGTTAAGTTAAGTGGACAAGTGGTTATAAGTGGGTTAACCCTAAAATAAGGAAAGTGGGTTAAGATGGTTAGAAGGTAACCCCTTGAGGAAGCTACATAAAAGTATAAATAAGAGGCACGGGTATCTCATTCAAAACGCACTTGAATATCATTGAATATCTATTTTTGTGAAAGGTTATTTGGGCAAGTATTATTGATAGAGAAAAATTGCAGCAGAAAAAGTGTAGCAAGAAAAGTGTAGCAGAAAAAGTGCGGCAGAAAAAGTGCGGTAGGAAAACTGTGGCAAAAAAAGTGCAGCAGAAAAATTGCAGCAGAAAAAGTGCAGTAGGAAAATTGTGGCAGAAAAAGTGCGGAAAGAAAAGTGCGGAAGAAAAAGTGCGGCAAGAAAACTGTGGAAGAAAAAGTGTGGTAGAAAAATCACAGCAGGAAAAGTGCAGCAGAAAAACCGCAATAGAAAAAGTGCGGCAGAAAAATCGCAGCAGAGAAATCGCGACAGTGGATTCATAGCAACAAAACCACAGCAATAGAACACTACAAGAAGAAAAAAAAAGGTATGGTTCTCATATGTGTATTGTTGAATTTATGAATCAAGTTGAGGGTTTGCCTTGTAAATATGTTGAATGACCTCTTAGGATTTTATGGCTTGCTATAGAGTGGATCTGAGGAAGATCTACTGAAGTTTAATATTGGTTCATGTTTGAGGGATTTTGGTTGAGGTATGTTGCTGAAGTTATTGGTACAGATAGAGGTTGTATAAGAGTGAGGTTCTAGCACATGGTTTGAGGTACAAAGTTGTGGTATAGTGTTTGAGGTATATATGATCAGAT
>ML801235.1:251096-268357 GCA_009831015.1 Picea engelmannii | reverse complement strand
AAGTAGTTGATGAGTTGGCACATACATGAGGTGTATAGTTGATGATGTTGGTACATCTTGATGAGTCATAGTTTATGTGTATTTGATGCATGATTGGTACATATTTGGTGCATGTTTGATGCAATCGTTGATGGTACAGGTTGAGGTACAGGTTGGTGCATGGTTGATGCACTTGTTTATGGTACAGGTTGATTACAAGTTGTTTGGTACAATTGTTACAGGTTGGTTGTCTGCAGGTCAATGGTATAGGTTGTTACAGTGGTATATCTCACAATATAATGTGATAGTGGTTCCATCATTCTACTTCTACATCAGGGCGCTTGGATGGGGAAAGGACATGTGGTTGTAGCCACCTTCCGGTTGTAGCCAGAGAACATAGGGGGTTGTAGCCTCCTTCTGGTTGTAGCCAAAGAATTGTGGACTTGGAGCTTCCCTTAGGTTGTAGCCTGAAAAACTAGGGGGTTGGAGCCTCCTTCTAGTTGCAGCTGGAAAACAAAGGAAGTTGGTGCTTTCAATGAATGTAATTCTTAAAGACATATAAGAAAAAACATTCTGTGGTTTTCTCCCACTTTGGGTTTCCACGAAAAACACTGGTGTACTGTGTATATGTGTGATTGCTCATTTGTTCATTTTTTATTTACTTTGCAACTATTGGATGATAATTCTACATTGATATAACACTTTCATTTTATGGTGAAAAAGGATTAAATTGCTCTATTACCGATTCACCCCCCCTCTCAGTAATCCAACAAAACCCACACTGGGGTGTTTCATTGGACAAAAAATCAGTTGGGAGTTAATGTGCAACATTGGACTAACACAATCTTCGACCTTAGGGGAAACACCTTGGACAAGTTTTGTAATGGAACAACCTTGAAATAATATAATATACATTAAGCGACAAAAGGAAAAGCCCAATCTTGTTTTGGGTGAAGGAGTGAAACTAAATGACATCTAGAAATTGGAGGATGCAACCCTGGTTGGTCGATTTACAAGCAGAAGAATGTCCATGGACACACTCAAAAAATGGACGCTGGGGAATTTTACAGGTATCTTGAGATATTCCCTGAAATGTTTGATATTATCTCAGGGTTGGATGGCATGGATAATGAACATTTGAAAGGATGCAAATAAAATTCTTCTGGCTTGTTGGCAATGGGGCTCGCAGGCTCTCTTTCTTAAAAAATAGAAGATCGATTTTGCTGTGAAGTCTGAGAAAATGGAGATCATTCGTATCTGGGTTTGGATTCTATGTCTTCCCCTCATCCTTTGGTTGAAATATATCTTTAGAGAGATCAAAAACCTACTAGGGTTTTATTATGAGGCTGACATTTTTTTCTAAACCCACTAGTCTGACAAGTTTTTTCTAAACACATCGAGTCTAATCTTGGTGAGATCTCTACACCTCCAAAACCACAACCACAACCCTCAGAACCACGGGAAGTTGAAGCATGTTCATTAGGTGAGATTTATGGTTCTCCCTCTCTAGCAAACTCTCTGGTTGATTTTGGTTTTAAAATTTTCTCTATATATTTGATGACCAAAGGACCTAAATCCCTCGGGGAAGAATATTTCCTTACCAAAATATCACGATTTTCTGGTCCACAACAATCATCCTTAATTCAAATCCCTTTCTCTGCATCCTTGGTCGAAGGTATTTCTCTAGCTCCCCCCTTTCATTTTCCCTCTTTCAAACCCATACCTAGGCCTTCGAGTCGGAATCCTACCATTCCCCATCCCCCTTTGGAGATAAAATATTTTCTAAGGTCAAAAAACAAAGGAGAACACTCTCTTCCTGAGGGAGTTGAAGGGGGTTTGGACCCTTATGATGAAGAGGTAAAAAAACCTCAACAAAGGGGCAATAAATATTTGATTTCTTTATCTCAACAAAAGGCTAATTCAGAAATCAAAATAGGGAAACAATGTTTGATTGTTGGGGCACTTAGAGTGTCAGGATTAGGGAATGATTCTCAATGATTTTTCTCTCCCTAAACTATAGGGGGTTGACCAACCCCTATAAAAAATTGGCCATTAAAATATTTGTGGAAATTAACAAGCCATCAATCATTTTCTCACAAGAAACAATGTTGGAAAGTTCGAAATCCATTCAATCCCTTTCCCCCTCCTTACCTGGTTGGGATTTTTTAGCTAATGATGCAGATGGGAATTTGGGAGGGAAAATCATAGGTTAGGAGAATAACTACTTAAAGTTAGAAAAGTCATGTTTTTTCAAATCAGGCCTAGTTATGACCTTTCATTCCTTTGAAATTGACTCTAATTTTCTATGTATCAACCTCTATTGACCCTATTCATAAAGACAACATTTTTGGGAATCCACGGTGGGGAATCCTCTCATAAGAGGAAGTAATATTTTTCTGGGGGGATTTGAATTTCTCTTTAGGGTCCTATGAAATATGGGGACATGTTGATCAAATTGACCCTTTATCGGAATTTATCCTAGAAAAATTGGAACAAGTCAGACTAATTGATATCCAACCTCTAAAACTTTCTCCCACCTAGAGAAACAAGAGATTTGGGGATGCTAGTGTGGAAAAAAGGCTCAACAGATTCTTAATATTGGAAGGTTTTTTATAAGGGAAAATGTTTATTAGGATCTAGTGGTGATTCAGACAATTTCCCTATAGTACTCAAACTGGCTCCCTCTTCGATCAAGCCCCCCAATCCTTTTAATATAAACCCTAAATGGTTGGAGGATCCTTCTTTCCTCAATGAAATAAGGAAATGTTGGAGACAATTTGACCCCTTTGCATCATAATCCCCTCCCTTACGATTCTAGGAGAACTTGAAAAGAGAAAAAGCGGTGGGCTCAGCTTGGGAAAATAAGAAAATATAGTGGGATAAAAAGGACCTAGTGGAGATAGAATCCCAATTGCAACAAAACCTGGATAGTGATGGTATGGGATATATATCAGACCAACAAATAGACTATATTAAACCTTTGTAGGAGCGTCGAAGGAAAATTATCCAAGACCAAGAAAAAGAATGGAGGATTAAGATAAAAGCTATTCGGCTCCAAGAAAGGGATGAAAACACAAATTTCTTCCACCAGTTCACAAACAATAGGAAATACATCACCACCAGTTGGGCCCAGACTAGATCTGATGGCTCTCAAGCTTCCTCCTTCGAGGAGCTTGCCGATGGTGTTAGAAATTTCAAGAATTTATTTAAATAGGACAGGAGGGCCACTATTGATTCCATCCTCTAGGTGGCTTCTCTTTTTCCTATCTTTATTGATCAAGATGGGAACTTTGTGCTTATGACAGAAGATCCTCTCCATATCTACAAGGGGTCCTACATAATTTCCAAAAATACAAGATCCCAGGTCCTAATGGGTTCCAAGTGGAATTCTACATGGTATGCTTTGAAATTATCAGTCATGACTTGCTAAAGGTGGTTTGATATTCTAGGATAACAGGTCACACTCTAGCCACTTTCAATACAACCATCATATCCCTTATGCCCAAGACAAATGACCCCTCTTCTTTTGAACACTTCAGGCCAATATCATTGTGCAACACAATATACAAAATCATGGCAAATATCATTTCTTGCCATATCAAAGAGATTCTCTTAGACCACATATCCCTAGAACAATTTGGCTTCTTGTGTGGAAGGAAAATTCATGAAGCCATTGGGCTAGCTCAAGAAGGCCTCCATTCTATTCATACCAAGAACTAGAAAGTAATGATATATAAGGTCGATCTTTTCAAACCTTTTGATAAATTTAGCTGGTTATACATTCGTCTAATGTTACTTCATACAAGATTTTTTCATAACTATGTTACTTTTGTTAAAATATGTAAACCTATCACCCGACAGTTAATTCTGAATAAAACAAATTTATTTAATTAAAGCACAACTAGGTTACTTAATGATAAAATTCAACAAAAGCAAAGATCAGAAACCAAACACATTCGCACAAGATATTTTCGGGTAAACAACCCCTGGAAAAAACCTTGAAGGGAAAACTAGATCTATTATGATTTTATTAAATAAAATCAAGGCTCCCATCTTGGGATAATGGCCCTTATGAGGAAATACAAATGTATCAAGATTAGTCCTTCAATCTTGTTGGCAGCTACTTCCCTTGCTTCCCCCTTGCACCCTTTCCTCGGCCCCTACCCTTGCACGCATGAGTGCTCACTCACTCTTTGTGTACCATCATTGTGTCTCCTCCTCTCGCATAGGTTGTATTTTATAACCTTGATTTTACCCTAAGTCCAAAACCCTAGATCTACAAATGAGATCTAATTTCACTTTAGATATAATGGCTAGGACTTAATTTAATTACTAATGCCAATTAGTTTAGCATTCAATTAAATCAAACTCACTTTATTAATCACTTAATAAAGTGAATCTCTTAAGATTTTGAGAAATAATAATAATGACTCCCACTTGTTAACACAAACCTACGTGGAAGTACTTGTCAGATGCTACCAAAAACATGAACACTCCTCTTAGCAAGAAAGGTACTTCTACCACCTGGAGGTGGATCTATCTTTCCTATCAGATCTACTACCACGACTGCTTTCCAATCCACCCATTTGGTTACACCCTCTGAAACAGAAGCTATCCCTACCATATCACTCATACCTATCTTTGAATACCTTTTACTCATTTCCTGGATCCCTTCCTGGAACCCACTGCATGCTGCCCAAGGCTATCTGGTGACTTCTACAGCGCCCCATGTCCTTTTAGGCGATGCCCGACTAATTTCTGGACTACCTGGTGGCTCTTCTCACCCTGCCCAAGCTTCTTCCCCTGCAATATTGGTTGGCTAGTGGCTAGCTTGGTTGGCGGCTGTGGCCTTCACTTTCTGTTGTCCACTACTCCTTGGAAGTTGTTCCTAGCTGGACCGACCACTCATAGTTTCCACTCTCATCCAGCTGCGACCTCAGCCTCAGCCGCCTCCTTTCCAAACTTGGATCGACCCCACCGACACCCTTTCCTCTTTCCACGTGTGTGCCTCATCCCACGCCTCAACTCGACCCTGTCACTCAACATTCACACGGTCTGTTTCTGCAGACTTTTCCTTTGTGCCGCTCTCAACCCAGATCCTCACCCTCTCTTCCACCCTCAGCTCTCTCTTTATTGGTTGTAATATGCAGTCGGATCTCTTTCCCATCCCACACCTATCACACAACTTCGACAGCTCGAGCCTGTCGTACCGATCTGCTTCCTATGCGTGGCCCTCTGCTGCCAATAATGCTCCACGCTCTAATCTGCTATTGGATGATCTCTTCAGTGCCTAACCTCTATGCATTCCCTCTTTGGCAGATATCTCAGTAGCCCATTCAGCTGGCACTCCATGTACGGCCAACACTTCACCCACACAAATAATTATGCAAGCTCTGCAATCATCTGTTGCTAAATCCTTCGACCCATCAGCTCACGATCCCTATGTCTACTGCAACAATCTATTTCACAACACAATCAATAAGTACATCGTACGCTTGCATCGTATGTCCATATGGAGGCATCTGTACGTTGTTGTACAAACTTTGTTTTCTTGGGTTTGTCTTTCCCGCGACCCTGCAAAAAAACTCTAATACCATGTTAAAATCTGTAAACCTAGCACTCGACAATTGATTCCGAATAAAACACATTTATTCAATTAAAGCACAACTAGGTTACTTAATGATAAAATTCAGTGGAAGCAAAGCTCATAAACCAAACACATTTGCACATGATATTTTAAGGTAAACAACCCCTTGAAAAAAAATCGAAGGGAAAACCATATCTATGATGATTTTATTAAATAAAATCAGTGTTCCTATCCTGGGATAATGACCCTTCTTAAGAAATACAAATGCAGCAAGATTAGTCCTTCTATCTTGTTGGCAGCTACTTTCCTTGCTTCCCCCTTGCACCCTTTCCTCGGCTCCTGCCCCTACACCCCTGATTGCTCACTCACCACTCACTCTTTGTGTGCCATCACTGTGTCTCCTCCTCTTGCATAGGCTATATGTTATAACCTTTAGTTTATCTTAAGTCCAAAACCCAAGATCTCCTAAAGTGATCTATGACTGAGATCTAATCTCGCGTTCACTTTATATCTAATGACTAAGAATTAATTTAATTACTAATGCCAATTACTTTAGAATTTAATTAAATCAAACTCACTTTATTACAAAAGTAAATTCACTTTATTGATCACTTAATAAAGTGAATCTCCTAAGATTCTAAGAGGTAATAATGACAAATCCCATGTGTTAGACACAAACCTACATGGAAGTACATGTTTGATGCTACCAAAAACATCAACAACTCTTGGGTAATGAATTGTGTTAGCACAACTACTTTTGTCTTGTTAATCAATGGCTCAACTACTCCCTTATTCAATGTGTAAACATGACTGCAACACGGCTTGCCTCTTTCACCACTCCTATTTTTGTTAGTTGTTGAAGGCCTTAGCAGATTGATTCTCAATGTAGTGGAAAGGGATTATTTGAAATGAATTGTTGTAAGTACTACTTGCTTCATTACTCATCTACTTTTTTTTGATGACATTCTAGTTTTGTTTGAAGGAAATTTGAGGTATCTTGAGCACCTGGAGGTTATTCTAAGCACTTTCTACAAATCCACATGCATGTTTATAAACAACTCAAAATTTTCTATGTATTATTGGGGATTATCCACTTTAGAGAAAAATCACATCTCTCAGCATCATTCCCTTCAACCAAAGGATATAGGGAAGGGGTTTAAATATCTTGGTTTTATATTAAAGCTAAAAAACTATAGGAAGAACGCTTGGCTTTGGCTAGTGGGAAAAATTGCATGTAGAATTCATCGATTGTGTAATAGATGGCTCTCCCGGGTGGGACGGATGTTTCTAGAAAAAATCTTCTTGGAGGAAATTACAGTTTACTGGGATTCTTTGGCATGGATTCCAAAAAGAATTTTAAACAAAATTAGGAAACTCTCTTTCTAGTTTCTATGGGCAAGTTGTGATGAGAAAAGGCCTTTGGTTTTGGCCTCTTAGAGAAAATTGGCAACTCTGAAAGCTCTTGGAGGATGGGGGATGAAAAACATATTTATGTTTTCAGAGACTCTTGCAAAAAAATGTGTGTGGATTTTGATAGAAGGAAAGGGGTTGTTGAAAAGTCAACAAGAAATGTGTGTCTAATTTATTTTTCCCTTAAATAAATTGGACAATAATTATTAATCTATTATCTCATAATTACTTGAAAATAGTTAACTAAAATGGCAAATCAATTAGCTATAGAAAATTCGAGTTCAAAGGTTGACTGGTGGGGCATCCAAGTCGAATTAGTTGTAACTGAGTGATTCAAAGTTGTAAAAGAGTTGGATGTGTAGTTATGTGAGTTGTGAAGTAGTTTAACTAAGTTAAGTGAGTTAATCTCAATTGTACTAGTTGTAATTGAACTTACACTAGTGAGAGATCAGAGAATTAATTATTAATTAATTCACAATTAGCGATCTCACATGCAACTGAAGATTTACCACTGTTAACTGCATGCATGTCAGATCCAGTGGAGACCCAGTTGAGATAACAGGTGAAAGGGATCTTTTGTCTATCAGTGTGATTTGAATGAAGTGCACTCATGCAATCACACACACAATGGATGTGCCCATGAGGAATGCGCAACCTAGGCAAGAGGAATTCAAATTCATTTGCAAGTTTTCCATTAGTAGGGATTACGCAGAGGTGGCAGGTTGTCTGTGAGCAGTAAATTGGCACATGAATTTGTCAATTTTTGCATGAAAGTGTGAGATGATTGTATATTGTACTGAGAGCTCTTGGATTGGATTTTTGTATGAGATTGTTTCATGGTCCATGATATAAACATAATATATGATAGTGGGGTTTTTAGCTTTATGCTTTCCTGGTAAAACATCTGTGTTATGTGTGATTGATCTTACTTCTTGATATTGCAATTGGCGATCGTGTTTTAAATTCCACAAGAATATTTGTAGAAGCGATTATGTATTTAATAGTGGAATATAATTTTTAGATCAGGAGAATCCAAGTAATACATAATTTGTATTGAAATTTCTACATGGTATCAGAGCGCAGAAGATTGCAGAAGCTGAGTTTGTGATTGGATAGAATTTGAATTTGCAGAAAGACTTTCTTGGTGCTACAGCTGATTCAAGATCGAAATGGCTTTCAATGGCTTGAGGTTAGAGTATGCACTTGAGGGAAGCTCGAACTACATTGCTTGGAAGGACAGGATGGAAGCAGTACTCAAAGACAATGTCTTGAAGGAATTCATTGACAAAAATGTTCCTAAGCGAGATGCTGCAAATCTTGATGCATGGAAAAAGAAAGTGGCAAAGGCGAGGAGGATCTTGTTGGAGGGAGTACGAGACCACATTGTCTCAAACCTCCATGGGAAATCCACACCATATGCAATGTGGAAGGCTTTGACGGATCTATTCCAAAATAACAACGACCATAGGAAATTGGCGCTCAAAGATAAACTCAGGAAGATCAAGATGGAGAAGGGCGACTCCATTCCAAAATATCTCAAGAAGTTTCTCCAATGTTGGGATGAGATGGAGAGTGTGGGAATAATAGTCACAGATGATTATTTGGTGAGCTTGGTGCTCCTAGGACTTCCCAAGAGTTGGCACAGTTATCAAGACTCTGTCAATGGAAGGGAAAAATTGCCAGTTTGGGAATGACTATGGCCGGATCTAGTACAAGAGGAGTTCAGGCGGAACACCAAAGATGGCTCTTCATCAAAGTATGATGATGAAGATGATTGTGCTTTAGCTACCAAGGAAAGGAAAGGGAAGGGGAAGAATTTCCATTCAAAATTCGAGTCTAAAGTCAAGAAGATGGATTTTTCCAAAGTGAAGTGTTTTCACTGTCACGAACAGGCCTCTTGCTACTAACTATCTGCAGAAGAAGAAGAAAAATAAAGTTGTTGGAGCTGCAGCTAGTGAGGCCCTTGACTCACAATTTGAACTTGAATTCGCTTTGATTGCATGCATGGCATAAAGTGCATTAGGATAAGTGTGGTATTTGGATAGTGGCACTTCCTTCCACATGACAGTAGATAAGGACCTTTTCATTGACTTGGAGAAGAAAGATCTCAAAATGCATATTGAGATGGGCGACGATGGACGATACAATGCGACTAGAATTGGGACCATTACCTTTCAAAGGGAGTCAGGTAAACCATTTCAACTGAAAAATGTTATGCATGTCCCAGGTCTGAAGAAAAACCTGGTCTCAATCGCAATGCTGGAGAACCGAGGCTATGAGGTTGTTTTCAACGATGGGAAATCTTTCCCGCGACATAAAACAATGGGTCAAGTCAAGAAGATAGGAATTTGAGTTAAGAATCTCTACAAGCTGGAGGTAGATAACTATGCTGCCATGATGGGAAAGGTAGAAAAAGTGGTGAGCTGGGATGAGGGCGAATTATGGCATAGATGATTGGGCCATCTTCATCATAGGGCCTTGAAAATCATACAACAAATATCTACTGGACTTCCAATGAGAACACTTGCTTAGTTAGAATAGTGCAAAGGTTGCACCATGGGGAAGTATGTAAAGTCCACCTTTCATGAAAAGGAGAACTGTGCTTCGGTGATCCTAGAGAGAGTTCACACAGATGTGTGTGGACCGTTCTTGGTTGCTTCAACAACAAAACATAAGTATTATGTTATTTTTGTTGATGAATTTTATCGTAAATGTTGGATATTCTTCATGCAGAAGAAGGATCAAACATTCTCAAAGTTCTATGAGTTTAAATAATTGGTGGAGAAAGAGTTGGGGAAGCAAGTGAAAGCTCTGAGGAGCGATAATGGTGGAGAATACATCTCTAACGAATTCAAAGAATTCTGCATCAAAGAAGGAATTCGAAGAGAACTCATAACGCCTCATAACCCACAACAAAATGGGGTTGCGGAGATGAAGAACAAAACGATCATGGGTGTAGCACGAGCGATGTTGCATGATCAGGGCCTACCAATGCATTTGTGGGTGGAAGCATGAAAGACTGTGGTTTATGTGCAAAACCGTTGTCCTCATAGAGTACTTGGCATGAGTACACCTGAAGAAGATTTCACTGGTAAGAAACCTGATGTTTCTCATTTTAAGATTTTTGGCTCATCTATTTATGTGCATGTGACCAAGGATGCCAGGAAGAAGATGGAACCGGCTGCTGAAGTTGGGATTTTTGTGGGGTACAAATAGACACCCCATAATTATCATGTGTATTTTTCTAACAGTAAGATGATTTCTATATGACAGGATATAAAATTCGATGAAGGGAAAGCCATGCGGTTGTCGCTTGAGAGGGAGCTAGACTTGCATGCAGAGGAGGAACTGCTGGTTCCCAAAGATGAGTCTAAAGATGTGGATCAACCACATGAGGAGGTTCATGGAGTGGAGGGAGCCACTCAAGCAGAGCCATCCATCATAAATGGTAGAAATCACACCATGAATGCTGATAGATTGAGACTAGATGATGCACAAAATGTAGGAGCCCCTACTTCACAGCACGGGCAAAGACAGTCTCCTGATCGATTTACTAGATACATGGCTCTCATGAGAAAATGTATTGTGACTGAGCCATCTTCCTTTCAGGAAGCAGTGTAGGATCCCACATGGGTAGATGCTATGGTGGAGGAGTATGACTTCATTGTAAAAAATAATGCATGGGAAATTGTCCCAAGACTGGTCGACAAATCAGTGGTAGGTTCGAGATGGATCTACAAGGTAAAGCAAGTTGTTGATGGGAGTGTGGAGAAATACAAGGCCATGTTTGTGGCCTGGGGCTTCTCACAGATCAAGGGGATAGATTATGATGATACCTTTACACCTGTCGCAAGGTACTCTTCCATAAGATCCATCCTTGCACTCTCAACACAGATGGGTTGGCGCATTCATCAGATGGATGTAAAAACTGTATTTCTCAATGGGATCATTGAGGAAGAAGTGTACATTGAGAAGCCAGAAGGTTTTGAGACCTTTGACATGGTGCAGACTCAATAGAGCATTGTATGGGCTGAAGAAAGCACCCCGTGCTTGGTACACTTAGATAAACATCTATTTCATCAGACTGGGCTTCACCAAAAGTGAAGCAGATGAAAACCTATACCAAATTGTGGTGGAGGGTAAGATTTTAATCGTTGTTCTTTATGTTGATGATATAATACTGACTGGTGATGAGAAACTGATACACTCATGCAAGGAGGACCTTGCAAAGGAGTTTGAGATGAAGGATTTGGGCCTTCTTCATTATTTCCTTGGATTGGAAATGTGGCAGCAAGATGGTAAAATTTTTGTGTCTCAAGGCAAGTATGCAAGGGAGATAATGGGTAAGTTTCACATGGAGGGATAGAAACCCATGGATACTCCTCTTCCAGGAAACTGGAGGAAAGAGGATGCTACTTCTGGAGAGGTAGTGGATGCCATTGTCTATCGACAGTTAGTGGGTTCGCTAATGTATCTAGTGAAAACGAGATCGAACATTTTCTATGTGGTTAACCAGCTAAGTCAAGTGATGGTTAATCCTACGAAGATTTTTTGGAAGGCAAGTAAGCATGTCCTAAGATACCTGAGGGGCACATATGAGTATGGCTTATGGTACAGATAGACGAATGAGGTGAAGTTGCATGGATTCATGGATGCAAATTGGGCGGGCAGCCCAACGGACAAAAAGAGCACATCAGGGGGGATTTTTAGTATCAGATCTACAGTTGTTTCTTGGTACAACAGGAAACATAGATCCATGGCACTCAGTTCAATAGAAGTGGAATACATGGAAGCGAGTCAAGCTGCATGTGAGGCTATCTGGATGAGAAAGATCTTGGTTGGTTTGTTTGGTTCTCATTTAGATCTGACAGTGATTCATTGTGATAATCAGAGTTTCATTAAACTCTCGATTAATCATGTGTTTCATGATAGATCTAAGCATATAGATATCTGGTATCATCATATCAGAGATTGTGTGTAGTGGAAGATCATTTTTCTTCAGTACATTCCTACAGAATATTAGGATGCAAACATTTTAATGAAGGCACTCACCAGGAGAAAATTCGAATACCATAGAGACGGGATTGGGGTGAAGGATAATCCCTTTCTTGTTGAGAGGGAATTTTGAAAAGTAAATAAGAAATGCATGTCTAATTTATTTTTCCCTTAAATAAATTGGACAAAAAATATTAATCTATTATCTCATAATTACTTGAAAATAGTTAACTGAAACGGAAAATCAGTTAGCTATAGGAAATTCGAGTTCAAAGGTTGACTGGTGGGACATCCAAGTCGAATTAGTTGTAACTGAGTGATTCAAAGTTGTAACAGAATTGGATGTGTAGTTATGTGAGTTGTGAAGTAGTTTAACTCAGTTAAGTGAGTTAAGCTCAGTTGTAACTAAACTTACACTAGTGAGAGATTAGTGAATTAATTATTAATTAATTCACAATCAGTGATCTCACATGCAACTAAATATTTACCACTGTTAACTACATGCATGTCAGATCCAGTGGAGACCTAGTTGAGATAACATGTGAAAGGGACAATTTGGCTATCAGTTGTGATTTGAGTGAAGTGCACTCATGCAATCACACACACAGTGGATGTGCCCATGAGGAATGTGCTGCCTAGGCAAGAGAGTTTCGAATTCATTTGTAGGTTTTCCATTAGCATGGATTGTGGAGAGGAGGCAGGCTATCTACGAGCAGTAAATTGGCACATGAATTTGTCAATTTTTGCATGACAGTGTGAGATGATTGTATATTGTACTGAGAGATATTGGATTAGAGTTTTGTATGAGATTGTTTCATGATCCATGATATAAACACAATATATGATAGTGGGGCTTTTAGCTTTATTCTTTCCCAGTAAAACATCTGTGTTATGTGTGATTGATCTTTCTTCTTGATATTGCAATTGGCGATCGTTTTTTAAATTCTGCAAGAATATTTGTAGAAGTGATTTTGTATTTAACCGTGGCATATAATTGTTAGATTAGGAGAATCTAGGCAATTCATAATTTGTATTAAAATTTATACAGGGGTTATGGGCTTAGATCATAAAGGCCAAATGCATCCCCCATGATACAATAGTGGAATAGATCAGAGAGATGGAAAAATGTTCACAAAATGGCTCCATCATATGGAAATCCATCCTCCAGGATTTTCCTCTTATTAGTAGATGGGTCATATGGCGTATTCGAGATGGATCAGAAGTCCTTATTAGAAAGGATCCTTGAATTGGATCATAAAATAATGACCTCCTCCCTACCCTACTCATTCAATGGCTTAATAAAGATGAATTATTTTTCTTAAATCACATAATGAGAAAGGATTTTACCACAGTTCATACCCATTGGCTCTCCAGTCGTGATATTGATATTTATGGGGAACACATTCCCTTATGGGATTCCTATATCAGATCCTTACAAAACTCTTTCAGGTCCCCTCTGCAGCAAGAAGATCAATTGATTTGGTCCCTTAGTCCTTCAGAGGACTATGCTCACAAACTCAAATACACCACACTTGCATAAGAAATCATGATAGGTCCGGCCCCATGGTGGGGGGAATTATATGGAAGTTTAAATGCCCTCCCAAATATAATTTTTTCATGTGGTTCCTTCTCCATAATAAAGCTCCAAAATGGACATTCTTCAAAAAAGAGCCTTCAACGGTCCTGGGAGATGTTTTCACTACTTTAAGGATTGTGAGACTAACATACATATCTTCCTTGATTGTTCCTTCTCCAAAGAGGTATGGAGGGATATCATAAATTCACTAAAAAAATATTACATATGGGAAGGGGCATCTATTGAAGATGCCCTTAAAAATTGGCTAAATGTGCATCACCTGAAAAAATGCAGGGAACTTTCTTTCTCTGTGATGTGGGGAATCCATATCATCCGAAATAAAAAAATGTTTGAAGATCATTTTTCCTCTCCTCCCAGAACTGCAATACATAGTCTTGTGGTGTTAGAAGCAACTCATCCTCTTCCAAGTTCTACTCCTCCTTCTTAGTCCAGATCAAATACACAAATACTCCAAGACATGCCCTGGGATTGTTTTGATTAGATGATCCAAGGAAACCCTTCCATGGGAGGTGTTGGGGGAATTTTATACATCTTTGATTCTCATAGAATCTCTTTCCAAGAAGGACTCGTTAGGCCCACGGTAACACCCTTGTTTCCCCCAGCTTGTAATTAATCATAAAATAGGATTACCATTCTAAGGCATGTGGACAATGTAAATGTATTATTGTTAAACTGCCCATAACTAACTATTGGGGGTGAAGCCTTGAAGTACGAGCCATGATATCTCTAGAGGAAAGAAATCAGTTAATGACGAGAGCACCATTGGTTGAATTATCAACCACCCCCATGAATGGAAGCATGGTCTAGCTGCAGGATGTCAGCCCGAAGTACCACAGAGACCTGCAGACCCAAGCTTCCTTCTAACAGAAGGAACATGACAGGTCGGAAACCTTCCAAAGGAAGGAAGGTAAGATACATACAGACACACAACAAAAGAAGAAGAGCAGAAGAGAGCACAATCTTGTAAGGGAGGTGCGGGAACCCAAAGGGAGTGCAGAGAACACGACTTGAAGGACCGAACATGATCTTGATGCTGAGGAAGCATCTGATAAACCTCGCAGGGTCGTTGTGACAGAGAGAGTTTTCTCTAAGAGATGGCGTAAATTCCTTAGTTATATCATGGCTTGGCACGAGGGTGGCCAAAGTGATAAGAATGAATTCCTTTGAGCCTATGGTTAGGTGGAAAGGCACACACCCACAGTCAGTTAGTTGGATGCAACTTGTAATAGATAAGTATTCTCATACCCTGTGAAATGAGTTGTAACTATGAAATAAAATGGGATATACTATGAATGACCTAGGGATGTGTATGTTTGCTTAATGGTTATACCGTATCTCTTTATTCTTGTTAGATTTTTTATTTAAGCAAGTACGATATTTCATGTTTTGTATTTGTAAATGCTTGCGCCCTGTGGTGGCTTAAGCTAGATCCATGAACTGTGAGTTTGTCAATCTTGCGAATAGTTTCACGTACGCATGTCGACCCTCCTAGTTGTTTGGAGTTCCTTGGAGGAGGGAGTCTGTTAAAGCTCAGGAGAGATAGTGCATGTATGCACAGGCTCTCTGTGAGGCATGCAAAGACTGATAATACCTTAAGTTCTAGAGTTGAGGAATGAGCGTAAGGGGTGCGCGAAAGGATTCTTCCAAGCGTTAAGTTCAAGAGAGAGAGTGCAAAGATATTAAGCCTTTCAGAGCTAACAAAGCTTAGGAAGAACAATGAGGTTGAAGTATCAAAAGGGAAGTTCCCTTTGTTTGGAAGATTAACAACTAGGATTAGACTAGAGTTGAGCGAGCACTCCCCTGAAGGCAGAGGTTGAACCCTGCAATCACTACGAACCATCGATCTATGAATGGAGATCTAGGGTGGGTAATCATTGCGGAGCGCGAAGGTGAAATTAGCGGATGCACTAGTTTGTGGCCCACAATTTACCAATGTCATTGATCTCGTCGGACTGGAAGATCAACGACTCCGGTTAAGACCAAGTTGGGCGAGCACTTTCCAAATTGCGGAGGTCAAACTCTTTGATAAAGAGCATGCATGTTGGGGCCGTGCAATTTCTGTGAACTTTCGATCGCCATTGACCTTTGATCTGAGTTTGAAGAGATACCTGAAATGCAAGGAATGTGTGGGAAGGAGAAATATTCAAGGGTTTCAAGCTCAGAAGAGATATCACTTTTAGGTGTGCAGATGAAGTCCAAGAGACGGACCCATAGGAGGAGAAAAGTTCAAGGCCTTTGAACACTTAGAAAATATTCTAAGTTGGAAGAGATCAGATTGAGGACCAATAGCCATCTAATTGAAGCAAGGTGCCCAAGCCTTATTGATTTTCACACGCAGGAGAGTCGACTTACCAAAGTCACAAAGTCCTGAAGTAGTTTGGGACCGTCCATCATCAAGGAGGACAGGTGGTGTAAACCTGTAGACTCCAGGTAAAGACCCGAAGTAAACATCAACCATCGGATCGTCTGAAGTAAACGTCAACCGTTGGATCCATAGGACAGGTGGTGTAAACCTGTAGACTCCGGGTAAAGACTCGAAGTAAACGTCAACCGTCGGATCGTCTGAAGTAAACGTCGACTGTTGGATTTAGAGGACGGGTGGCATAAGTCTATAGACTCCGGGTAAAGACCCAAAGTAGATACTTTCCATCAGTCAATAGGAGATACGTGTTGATAGATAAGATACTTTGGGGAAAACTACTTCGGAGGTTTCCAAGTGAGGAGTCTGACAAACTCCCAAAGTCCCGAAGGCCGAAGAAGATCGCAAGAATCCATTACAGAGGGACACATGGTGGAAATCCATGAAGTTTGGGTGAAATCACTCCGGGAGAAATGAGTGCATAAGAGTCTGAAACTCTCTAACCCTGAAGAGCTGAAGAACTGAAGAGAATCTGGACCATCAAATCCATAGGATATTGTTGGCGTTCGGAAGTCACTCCTGGATTGCTAGCAGGAGCAGAGCCCGAAGCCCATCAGAATTAATGTCACGGTTTGATTTAAAGGGTGATCAAACGGAGGGAAACTCGGAACCATATCGTATCAACTCAGAAACCAGGCCAGGCATGCATGAACGAGTGAGGTCTTGCATAAACTCCAAACAGTGAGTTGCAATAAAGGGCGAGTAGGTGGAAGAGTCACACGAGAAGAGCGTTATGATCTATTACAGACATCCGGTATGCAACAGATTGAAGAAGAAATGAGTTCAAACGCAAAATCCTTTTACATTCGAACACATGAAAACCAGAGGGCACGACAACGCCACAACAAATCCTTTGCTGCAACCGTAGCACTACTGTGAATCCTCAAGCAGCAGATGAAACAGAGATGGAAAAGAAAGAGAACTGTTTGTTATAAACCAAGAAGTCTCAAACACAGAGGCATAACAAGGAACCAGAGAATGGCTGAAAACTATACAGTCGGGAGCTTATCTCTACCATCGATAGATACAAAAATGGCGAAAACGCCTACATATACTCAAACTAACAACAGCGGCGGAACCAAGAAAGTGCATTGAAGGCTTTGCGTCTGCATGGCTTCTGACAACACGGAACTCTGATCTCTGAATGGTCGTGCGACTTATGGCAGACGCGATCAGTATCCTGACAGTTTATTCGGCGAAGTCGACGTGCTTTTAATTCGTTACAGGACGCCCCCGTTATGGCGGAGATGATGTCTAACCACCACCAACTGCTT
>ML801235.1:218250-231683 GCA_009831015.1 Picea engelmannii | reverse complement strand
AACCACATGGGTTTAAACTTTCCTTCCCCCAGGGGGTCCTTATCTTGGTCATAGACCAGGACAAGGTCGCCCTCAGAAAAAATCCGAGGATGAACGGACCTATCATATTGACACTTGACCTTATGTTTATGAGCCTCGTTGGCTAGGGCCGCATCGCAATGCTACTCATCAAGATGCTCAAGGTGTACTAACCGTTCTTCAAGTGGAGAAGTGTTTGGCAATAACTGTACTGCCAATTTCAGAGATGGGATTTGACATTCGATGGGCAAGACTGCCTCCAGCCCGTAAACGAGTTGGAAAGGTGAGAAACCGGTTGCAGTCTTAATTGATGTTCATTAAGCCCACAATGTCGAGTATAACATCAAATGTCAGTTTGACTTGGCTGAGTTGATAGTTCGTTGTAGAATCGTCTTAAGAGTTTTATTTACAGCTTCCACCTGCCCATTGGCTTGGGGGTAGTAAGGTGATGAATGTTCCTGCCATAACCCAAGCTTTGATGTTAATTCATACATCATTTGGTTCTAAAAGTGACTGCCATGGTCAGTGAAAATATCTCTCGGGACACCGAACCGTGCTATAATCTGGTTGAATAAGAAGAGATTTGCAGTCTCGCCATCATCTTTAAACGTTGGCATAGCTTCGACCCACTTAGTGAAGTAGTCGACAACTACGATGATATAGCGGTGCCCCCTTGCTGATGGGGGGTTGCATGTAGTGTAATCAATCCCCCACTTAGTGAAGGGACCAACTGTGATGACAGGAAACATAGGAGCTATATGTGCCCTCATCTTCCGAGAGAAGATTTGGCACGGATGGCACTTCTTGACCGACTCGATACAATCTTTCATAAGTGTGGGCCAGAAGTAACCTGCTCGTAAAATATTTTGGGCTATTGCCAACCCAGATAAGTGACTACCACAAGCTCCTGTATGACAATCGTTAAGCTCGTCACGAGAAGCAGAGGTGGGGCACTTCAAAGTATGGAGATAGATCAGTATATCTCTGTACTAGGGGTCTGAAGATTCAATCAAAAACATATCCCCCCGGATAGGCGATTCCTCAAGCACAACGTCACCTGACTCAACCGGAAGCTCCGAAATAAGTTCTGCGAAGACCAATGACTTCTTGGACTTTGCTGAAACGAAGTCTAAGTCAAATTCTTGGAGGATTACCATCCATCTACTGATTTTTCCGTCGATAACTCGTCGTGTCAACATGTACTGGAATGGATTCACGACAGCAACGATGGTAGTCTTGCAAAACAGAAAATAGTGACGGAACCATTGAACAGCATGAACTGCTACCAACGCAAGTTTTTCGAGATGGGAATAATTAAGTTCCAGTCCTACGAGGCCTCGGCTCAAGTAATAGATTACGTATTCTGAAAACGAATCATCTTCCTGAACTAAAACCATGCCTATGGTTGACTCTACGGCAGCCAGAGATAATAAGAAGTCTTTGTTATAATTAGGTGGTCGTAGTAGAGGTGCGGTGGTGAGGGCATGTTTTAATGCATTGAAAGAGCATTGAGTGGCTTCATCCCAGAAAAGGGGAACATCTTTCTTCAGTAAACGCATAAATCCCTTGGTGATTTCGGCATAGTTGGCAATGAAGCGTCGTAAGAAGTTCGCCTTGCCTTGAAGACTTTGAAGTTGTAAGATTGTGCGTGGGGGGGGTAACTGGATTATTGCCTCCACCTTAAGAGGATTGACCATGATCCCTATTGTTGATACGATGAAACCTAACAAACGTCCTGATGTGACGCAAAAGCTGCACTTGTTGGGATTCAAGCGAATCCTGAAGTAGTGACAACGTTCGAAGATTAGTCTGAGGTGCGTAGGATGATCCTTTCACTTGCGAGAGCGTGATGCTAAATCATCTAGATAGGCTTCGACTATATGTTTGAGGTCGTGAAACGCAAAAGACATGGTCTGCTGGAAAGTGGCTCCATCATTCTTAAGGCCAAAAGGCATCTTACGATAGGTGAATGTACCCCACGGACAAATGAATGTCGTTTTGTGTTGGTCTTCAGGTTTGATTTGGATTTGATTATATCCCGAAAAACCATCCATGAACGAAAAGGCTTCACAACCGGCACATTCATCAATGATCTGGTCAATGAATGGGGTTGGAAAATTATCTTTTGGACATGCCTTGTTCAAATCATGGAAATCGGTACATACACGAATCGTGCCTTGTTTTTTATTGACTGGCACGGGGTTTGACACCCATTGAGTCAAATGAATAGGATAAATGAAACTTGCCTTGAGCAATTTCTCAACCTCAATCTTGATGGATGCTACTTTCTTAGGATTGACTGGATGAAGTTTTTGTCGAACAGGCTTACCATCAGGATACGTTGTGATTTCATGTTCAACTATTTTCGGATCGATACCTGGCATTTCCTCATAATACCAAGCAAAAACGTCGTGGAATTCTTTGAAAAGATCCGTATAAATTTGAATCTCTTTGGGGGAGCAATCCTCCCCGACGAAGACATTCTCCACGACGCCAGGGTTTCGGGAGATGTTGATAGGTATAGTTTCAGCGATAGTCTCCATATTTCCCTCAGCATAAATTTCCTGTGTAGCTAAGAGATTAATAGGACATGGTTGATCTCCCATCATGGTGATAGTGAATTCTCCTGCCTCGATTCAGCTTAACTCTAGGAGGAAATATGATCTGTGATGAAGATATTCCCATGGTCTGTCTAAACTAGTCATTGCTTCGATTACTACTCCATCAGAAGGCAAGACTAAGTCTAATGAATCAGTGTCGGCGAGAGAACCCTGAGCCCAGATAGGCTCTAGAAGTGGATCCAACTCTTGTGTGGGAGTCGGATTAGGGTTAGCTGAAGCTTGTTGGACTAAAGAGTACGCTACTTCAGTGGCCGACAAGGGCATGGACATGCCAGAGTGCCCTCTCTCATCTAGCAGGGCTGATGGGGAAGGAAGAATCCATGGATCCTCAAAGTAAGTCGTGCGGAACGACGAAACTTGAAAAATCTCAACCTTATGGTGATTCGATATAAACTTGACATCGTCATGAGGAGGTGGGTAATCGAAGTTACCCATCAAGGATGGGCACAAACCAACTCCTACGTTAATGACACCGGGTTGAGGATTATCAATCATGGGGACCGTGGATGCCCCCAAAGCTGGGTCAGGTCTAGAAAAGGACAATTGATCGATGGTCACTATCCGGCCTTCGTGTGGAAACAACAAGACTCGAAAAACTGTAGCAACCACAACTTGCATAGGATAAGTCCAACTCCGACCTAACAAGAGGTTATAGTCGAGGGGAGCATCGACTACCTCTACTTCGACACACACGGTCTTCCCTCCTAACTGCACAGGGAAAGAAGGAATGAGGCCATGTGGTCGGAAAGAATGACCATTGAACGTAGTGAGGAGAGTAGGTGATGGAGACAAAGCAGGCTGGCCAATGGCCTTCCAACATGCTAATAGCATAATGCATGTCGAGGCACCCTCATCGACCACCGTGTGGAAGATATTGCATGTAAAAGATTTCAT
The DNA here is from genome assembly GCA_009831015.1 of Picea engelmannii. Taxonomy (NCBI): domain Eukaryota; kingdom Viridiplantae; phylum Streptophyta; class Pinopsida; order Pinales; family Pinaceae; genus Picea; species Picea engelmannii. The sequence goes on along the minus strand of ML801235.1, from coordinate 228,150 downwards.
GGGATGAGCCACTACTATCTGAAACATGACGTGGTAAGGCAGACGAGGTTTTAAGTCGATCGTATCTAGCATGATGGTACCCGGGTTACAAGTTTCAGTAGAGCCTAAAGAAGTTAGCAAGGCTTTCCTCTGAGCAGGGAAACTTTGGAGGACCTCCAAAGCGGACATTGCACAAGGGGTTTGTGATAAATCCTCCACCACAGAGTAATTCTGGGTAGCCCTTGCATTTGGGTTATGAGAAGCTTTCTTAAATGCACCCTTTGGAATGTGTGTCATCGTTTCTCCCAACGTCTTCTCAATCTGCATTGAAAGAGATGGGATTTCAACTTCTTTACCCTTCTCAAAGGCGCTTGGTTTACTATAGTCGTGCGCTCTAGTTGTTATTAAAGCATCGCCCCTAACCATATATACATTCGCAGATGAGGGATTGTTTGGAGGAGGGCCATTTTCTTGACTGCCTCCTTCTGCACTTGTAGAGGCTTGAGTTAAATTTTGCCCATGTTGAAAGGGATTAGTCAACACTGCTTGTTGTTGCTGTGTGACAAACTTCTGGGCCTCTGCAAGTCGAGGACAAAGATGGGTCAGGTGGTCTTCCACACATAAGTTGCACGGATACCTTGCCTTCCGCTTGGCTGTGGTGTCTTCGACAACATTATCAGTGGGTTTTTCTCCCCCTTACCCTTCTTTCGTTGTTTTTTCTTCCCTTCAGGCTGCTGGGTGGCCTTTGGGTTAGTCGACTACACAGAGTGTACATCCAACATTTGAGTAGGAGGAGCAGCCAAAGAAGTAGTCTGGTTGGTTGTTGAGTGTTGTATAGATAATTGTTGCAATTGTTTTGTCAATTGCTCAGCGGGCTTGGTTTATGTTGAACCAACAATACCATCGGCATGTGGTCCAACTCTTTGTCTAGTTTTATCTAGTATTGATCGTGGTGCATCCAACAGGATGTTGTATAATAAACCAGACTGAGAATAGATAAGCTCAAACTGTTGAGCCCTCATGATGGCATCCTCCTCGGAGAAAACCCCAGAAGTTACGACGTCTTTGGATAATTGTGGGACCAGAGACTTAAGGAACCACTCCAGTAGGAATGCTGGTGGGACTGGTACTTTAATTAGACTCTTCTGGCGTCTCCACTCTCGGATATGATCAAAGATATGATCCACTGTTGTTTGTTCAAAATTGGCAAGCAACTCTGTGCCAGCGTCGTATCTCACAGGTAACTGGAAATGGTTAAGGAAGGCCATCGCCAGTTCGCCAAAGGAAGAGTATCTTGAGCGATCGAGCTCGATGTACCACTTCATGGCACTCCCGATAAGAGTGCGTTGAAACAATCGCAGCTGTATAGAGTCATCTTTCAATGAGTTAGATGAACACCAAAGATGGAAGGTAGTCACATGATCACCTGGATCTTCGTTAGGCTTGGCCTCGAACTTTGGAATGTCCGAAGGCAACTTTGTTGGCATAGGAGGCAAAGTGGATCATGACAAATAGGATCATTTAACAACCTTGTCAAATTTGGCAAGTGTAATGTCGCCAGGAATGGTAGTTTGGGTTGTTGCTGATAGCCTGGGAAAAAGGGTCCTGGAGTTTGACTGGCACCAGGTTTCCAGGAAAAGTTTGGCTGCTGGCCCAGATTCTGGTAGAAACCATGGCCCTGACCAGCGTAAGGATTTTTCATCTGTGGAGACATCATTGGCTGATTCCCCATAAAGGACATCAGATGTTGGGCATTCATCGTGTTTGAAGGACTTTGGGAAGGATTACCCCATGCCAGTCCCGATGGAAGAGGCATAGTAGTCTGTCCAGGGTTCCATTGACTATGGAAAGAATTAACCTAGAACGACATTCCAGAGGAGGGAATGGATCCTTGTCCCGAGTTCCAAGGTCCTGCTATATGTGCCCCTAGTGCAGGAATAGTACCCTGCGTCGGAGTAGACTGTCCAAAAATGGGAGTGCCCCCAGACGGGAAAGTGGTGGATGCAAAAGTGTTTTTACCAAACGTCCCGTTCAAAACAAATGGTGACGAACCTACTGGCATAGTGTGTGCAGGTGTTCCTTGACTCCCGACTCCAAATAAACTAGTGTGTGCAGGCTGCCCGGCAGACTGCTGATGCAGACCACAAAGCGAAGGGGACGAAGGAGAGATATGACCTCCAATGTAAGGAAAAGCATTAAAAGGGATGGAAGTGCCCCCAAGTTGACCTTGCAGAGGAGCATTAGAGCTCCCTACCCCCAGACCCAAATTTTGTAAAGTGGAGTGAGTGAGTGCAAGACTTGTGCCCGAACTAGGCATACCGTATGAGAACGGAGGGCCTGTCGCACTAGGTGTGAAGGGAGTTGTGGCCACCGCGATAGATGGGATCGGTCCACTATGTGACGTAGTTGCAGCCAAGACCATGGTGGCTCGAACTGATGATGGAAAGTTAGGAGATGCTTCTCCTTTGGTAGCAATGGTTGTGGGAATGGAAGAATTCCCAGAGGAAGTAACATCGTTTGTTTCCATAGCTGTGTGAGGCACTGACAGGCGTTCATAAAATTGGATTGGTACAATGACCGATGGCCAAGTATCAGTGGTTGGGGTTTCAACTGAGCCAATATTGGTGGTTGATTCCTCCGGGAGTTGTTCAGGCACAATGGTTTGTAACCTGGTTGCTTCGAAAGACCCTTGTTGGTCTAGCTTCCGCCTCAATGGTGGCGGGGGTGGCTCCAGTATAACCGGCGGCAGGCCCTGAAGCCTTTGTGACTAGCGGATCTTGTGATCCTCCACTGTGTGAGAAGATCCAAGACACGCTAAGGTATTCTACATGTTCAAACAGTAACACACACTAAAAAAAGAAGCCCCTAAGAGATAAGACAAGAAAACTCTAAACTAGTTGGAAGAACAGTTACAACAACCAACACTAGAGAAACTTACCAGTGCAAGTGCAACTCGAACATGGAAGCACCCTCTGGGTATACTCTGCAAAGCGTGGCCCGATGTCTGTCCTAGGTACCGTGGTATACCCCCACAGTCACCTGTGTATGTCCCTAAAAAGATTGGCAACTAGTTTGCCAGCACGCGAACAGTCACCAGGCGGGTACAGTCGAAAGTCAGGTAGACCACAATGAGCAGGGTATCAAGCCCGAAACCTATCAAGGGTATCGAGAAAAAATGGTTCGAAAGAAATCTGAGGACCTCGAATAGATTCGAGACCCACGAAGCCCCGTGGAAAATGCAAACGACGGAATCCCAAAACAAATCCTCGATATGTGTTCTCCACTATGCTTGGTCCGGCTTTGGAGGGGTTATCTCCGCTACCTTTCCTCACACGACCTCATGTTTATACCCTGTGTTAGAGGGGGGTCCCGGATAACTTCCATGAAACTAGACTTCTACACTCCCTATCACAGACTCTAATGTTTGGTTTTGAGTGGCCTTGGAGAGTTTCCTCTCCAACCTAATCCAAGGCCCCAGTCCTGAACTAGTGTATGAACCCTACAAACAAAAAGTCTAATAGATTTTAAATTAGCGTTGCCTTTATTGGATTTTTTATGTCATGGGGTATGAAGGTGAAACTAATAATGTGTAAAGACTCAAAGCAAAAACGAATGAAAAAAGATGGAAACAAAAGACTTTTACTAAATGCAAAAATCAACAACTTTTCACAAAGAAAGACTTCTTTTTCTTTTCAATTTTTCTAAGATTTCATGTAGCAAAAATAAAGGAATTTCGCTCGACTACGAGCTACTTATGCTCTAAATTCACTGCAAAAACTTATGAACAAAAGACTTCTTCCTAGCTGTTGATGCAGAAACACAATCTTCAAACAAAGAAGAAAATGAAAAGATTTTTTTTTTCTCTTTTTTTTTATTTACGTGCTAATCAAGCAACAAAGGGAAAATACCGACAAGCCTAAAACCAAGAAAAAACAAAATTCTGGCTTAAAGCACAGATCACAAAGAATCAGAGCAAAGACACACAATGGAAATCAAGAAAGAAAAGACTCTTACGCTTGTCTAAAAACCATAAAACAATTTTTTTTCTTTTTATCTTTTCTATCAATTATCAACTAAGAAAAAGCAGGCTAAGGGTAAGATGACATAACCTACTGATTGTTCAAACCTAGGCTTAAACACCTGAGAGAAATGATTCTCACCAAAAGAGGGGATGACTGCCCCACCTTGATTAAAAAGCAGCCTGTCAAGCACGCTACTTCCACTCAAATAGCACGCGTGCGAACGCATGCTGGGATGAAACAGGACGCGTGTACATGCGGTCTGACCTTGTATAGGACACGTGTATGTATAATTTCTAAGACAAAAAATAAAAACATGCATCCCAAACCCAGAAGAGGCCTCTGGTATTGACAACTAGGGTCCCTTGAAGGCTTGGATGCTTCTTCTAACAGAACAAAAAAAATATTTGCAAGGAATAACAAAACACAAAAAGATAAACTGAAACAGGACTGTGAACCAGCAAGACTCAAACAGGATCCAGAAAACCCCCTGAGAATGTATAATTCTGACAGGGAAGAGGAGGACTGCCTCTTAAGTTCTCTGATCTCCTACATGCTACTGAAACCTCTACAACTAGTGTTCACATGCAGTCTGTAAGAGATTAGGGTGTGGGTACATGCGTGCAGGCTTTCTACAGGCCGCGTGTACCTCTGTGTGTCCCGAAAATTGTTGTCAAGCAACAGTCAGGGAAAACTGGTATAAAGAACTAGGCTCCCTGCTAGCTCAGGCCTTACAAAAAAAGACAGGCAAAGAAACAGAAAATCTAATCTCTTAAACTACCCAAAAACTCAACTAAATCCGGAAACCCTAAAGAGTATCTTCCCCAGTATGGTCGCCAATTCTGTTGTTGGGAAAAATACCCTACGGACTAGCAAACTAGGGTCAGAATTGCATGCAAATTTTGACCGTAAAGAAATTACTTTTTATCCTACTACCCAAAACTTAAACCCCTCTTTCGCGATACATGCATGGAAAGGAACTACTAACCTTTTTACTGATGTTTGGTGTAGATCCTCCGTTGCACTTTGCCCGCTTGCTTGCTCTGCTCCTTCCAAAGATTACTTGCAATCAAGACAAACAACTATGCATGCATGCTAATTTTCTACCTAAGGGTTAGAAATTTAGCATAAATTAAACAAATCATAGATAACTCATGCATTGGGATGGGAAAAGTATTCTTTTATTATTTTCAAAATGAATCAACTTACAATCAAAGTCGAGACCGGCCACCGCTCCTTGATTCAGATCCTGGGCTCCTCCTCTTCTTCTGTCCTCCAACTGCTTTGCGTTAATTCTCCTTATGCTTGAGGAAAGGCTAAAGGGTTGGGACAACAGATTCGGCAAATGGGCAGAGTTTCTTCACTATATTTTTCCTCATCCAAATGGTACCCCCTACCCCTTCTTTTATAGGATAGAAGGAGCTACATTTTTGGACGAACTCTCGGCCATGCATGGCCGAGAGTTTCAGTTAATTGACCCATAGCTTTTTGTCCCGTCGGAAAATTTCCTATTTTTTTGTTTTTGTTAGGTACACATGGGCTGTAGTGGGCCTACCAGTGTGTACACACGTGCAGTAATGGGTTAGGGCGCGTGGGACTTGACCCAAGAAGATTTCAAAAGAGGTTGTTCAGCAGATGTTTTGGAAATGAAGGGATATGAGTTGGCCTGATGCCAGGTAAGCAAGTGTGGTTCAATTTAGGGTTATAACAGACCCAAGCTTCCTTCTAACAGAAGGAACATGACAATTCAGAAACCTTCCAAAGGAAGGAAGGTAAGATACATACAGACACACAACAAAAGAAGAAGAGAAGATGAGAGAGAAAGATCATAAGGGAGATGCGCGAACCCAAAGGGAGTGCAGAGAACACGACCTAAAGGACCAAACACAAGCTTGATGCTGAGGAAGCATCTGATAAACCTCGCAGGGTCGCTATGACAGAGAAAGTTTTCTCTGAAAGATGATGTAAATTCCCTAGTGATATCATGGCTTGGCACGGGGGTGGACAAATTGCTAAGAATGAATTCCTCTGAGCCTATGGTTGGGTGGAAAGGCACACACCCACAGTCAGTTAGTTGGATGCAACTTGTAATAGATAAGTATTCTTATAACCTGTGAAATTGAGCTGTAATTATGAAATAAATTGGGATATACTATGAATGACCCAGGGATGTGTATGTTTTCTTAATGGTTATACTGTATCTATTTATTCTTGTTAGATTGTGTATTTAAGCAAGTACGATATTTCATGTTTTGTATTCATAAATGCTTGCGGCCTGGGGTGGCTTAAGCTAGATCCATGAACCGTGAGTTCATCGATCTTGGGCATAATTTCACATACACATTTTGACCCTCCTAGTTGTTCAGAGTCCCTTGGAGGAGGGATTCTATTAAAGCTCATGAGAGATAGTGCACGTATGCATAGGCTCTCTGTGAGGTAGTCAGATATCGAGAATCCCTTAAGTTCTAGAGTTGAGGAATGAGGGTAAGGGGTGCGCGGAAGGATTCTTCCAAGTGTTAAGTTCAAGAGAGAGAGAGAGAGTGCAAATCTCTTAAGCCTTTCAGAGCTAACAAATCTCAGGAAGAATAGCGAGGTTGAAGTATCAAAAGGGAAGATCCCTTTGTTTGGAAGATCAATGACTAGTATTAGACTAGAGTTGAGCGAGCAATCCCTTGATGGTGGAGGTTGAACCCCGCAATCACTATGAACCGTTGATCTATGAATGGAGATCTAGGGTGGGGAATCATTACAGAGCGTGAAGGTGAAATTAGTGGACGCGCTAGTTTGTGGTCAGCAATTTACCAACATCGTTGATCTCGTCAAGCTGGAAGATCAATGACTCCGGTTAAGACCAAGTTGGGCAAGCAATTTCCAAATTGCTAAGGTTGAACTCTTTGATAAAGAGCATGTATGTTGGGGCCTCACAATTTTTGTGAACCGTCGATCGAAATTGACCTTCGATTTGAGTTTGAAGAGATCCTTGAAATGCAAGGAATGCGTGGGAAGGGAAAATCTTCAAGGGGATCAATCTCAGAAAAGATAACACTTTCAGGCTTGCAAAAATATTCCAAGAGACGGACCCATAGGAGGAGAAAAGGTCGAGGCCTTTGAACACTTAGAAAATATTCTAAGTAGGAAGAGATCAGAAGCTTAGGAGGAGGAGTGACAATGGTCGTTGGATCACAATGCAGAGGACCAATAACTGTCTAATTGAAGCAAGGTGTCCGAGCCTTAGTTCTTTTCACACGCAGGAGAGTGGACTTACCAAAGCCCTGAAGTCCCGAAGTAGTTTGGGACCATCCATCGTCAAGCAGGACAAGTGGCATAAACCTATAGACTCTAGGTAAAGACCTAAAGTAAACGTCAACCATCGGATCGTCCGAAGTAAATGTCAGTCATTGGATCTAGAGGATAGGTGGCATAAACCTGTAGAATCCGGGTAAAGACCCGAAGTAAACGTCAATCGTCTGATCATCCGAAGTGAATGTCAATCATTGGATCCAGAGGACAGGTGGCATAAGTCTGTGGACTCCGGGTAAATACCTAAAGTAGATCATGTCCATCAGTCAACAGGAGATACATGTCGATAGATTGGAGACTTCAGGGAAAACTACTTCGCAGGTTTCCAAGTGAGGAGTGTGACAAACTCCCGAAGTCCTGAAGGCCGAAGAAGATCGCAAACATCTGTTGCAGAGGGACACATAGCAGAAATCCATGAATTTTGGGTGAAATCACTCTGGGAGAAATGAGTGCATAGGAGTCTAAAACTCACGAAGCCCGAAGAGCCGAAGAACCGAAGAGAATCTAGACTGTCAGATCAATAGGGTACATGGCGAAAGATCGTGAAATCTAGGTGAAAGTACTCTGGGAGAAAATGAAGGAGTAAAGTTTGAAATCCTCGAACCCTGAATAGCCAAAGTAGCTAGGAGTCATCGATCTGTGAGAGGACACATGTCATTAGATCATGAACTCTAGATAAAACTCTCCAGAAGAAGCATAGTGTGGATAAACTGAGATTTGAAATCGTCGAAGGTCAAAGTCCCGAAGCGGATGACAATCGTTGATTTGAAAGTGGACGCATGGCGCTAGATCTAGAACTCTGGGTACGGAGAACTCCAGAGGAAAGAAGAGGGTGAAAGTGTTGAAGTCCCAAAGGAGATCTCGATCGTTGATCGAGGAGGAGGTCGAAGGACCGTTGATCTGGTCTTGGTTGAAAAGTTTTGAAGTCCCAAAGAGGACCAGGGCCATTGATTTGGAGAGGACATGTGTCAGAATATCTGACCCTCCGAAAGGATTCACTCCCGATATTTGTGTTTATGGAGAGTGGATATAGACCTTTGATTGGAGTAGATGTGTGGCATTCGATATACAACTCTGGGTATGGAGAACTCTGGAAGAAAGGGGTGAATGAAGGAGCAATAAATCTTGAAGGTCGAAGAGCCGAAGTTCATTAGGACCATCTATTTGTTGAGGACAAGTGTCAGCAGATATTCCACTCCAGAAGATAGCTACTGACGAAGGAAGCGAAATTTGAGAGTTGAAACTCCCGAAACCCGAATCACAAAATAAATCACAATCATTGATTTAGAAATCTTGGATCTGATCCATAGATTCAGAAAGGATAGATCTGAGTCATCAAGGTCATGAGATCGATAGTCCCATCACATTGCAGGGACCGAAGGTGCACAAACTTTAAAATTTTGAGGGTGGGCCACAATCCAGACCCTGGTTTTGGAGAAAGGACACGTAGAGGCTCGGGATGAATTGTGGGGTGAAAAGTAGTTTGGTTTCAAACCACCCTTGGTCATGCCCGCAATCACGTGGTTACGTGAGGTTATCGCCCAAGGTCACCTCAAGGAGGGGCTTATCAGAAAAGGGGCTAGCGTCCAAACTCGGAGATTTCACAAGCATGAAGGGAAGGTCGCGGGTACCATTATACCTACACTAGGAAGACAAAAGGGTCTGTGTATAAATACACAATGAGACCATCAAGGTCTCATAGAGTCATTTGTCTCCAGAATCGGATATCCTTGACTGGGAGGTCGGGCTGGTTCCCCGACTCTCCAAATTAGAAACCATGGATGGAGAATCTATCCTTTAAGAAAAGAAAAAAATTTTATGCCCATCACGGGTGTGTTACACCCACAAATGATTTTGTTGAACTCATGGATTTAAAGCTTCTCCTTCTTCTAGCCAGGGAAAATAATATATCACATCTTCACATTTATGGGGATTCTCAATTGGTTATAAATTGGATGACTAGTGTCTACTATATGCAAAATTACTCACTACAACCTCTTTTTTAGAATACCAAGTCATATTGTGAACACTTCTCTCACATTACTTTTGATCATGTTTTTAGGGAGAGAAGCCAAGAAGCGTACTCTCTCTCCAAAGTTGGACTGGAATTGGACCATAGCAGCTGGAAAATCAAGGAAGAAGTATAGGATGGAACAACATAATATTTTCATGAATCTTGGCTCACTACAAACGTAAGCTCACTCTTTACATACATGGTTTTTTGTCTTGTACATTTGACACATGCATGACAATTACAGGTGTATTTAAAGAAGCACAAAAAGGAACTTTTTCTCTGTATTTATAGTCCTACTATTTTTATGATGGGATGAAAAGGACTTTTTCTCCTTCCAGATGTATATTTTTTTTTACATATCCTATGGGGAAGCATTTTCCTTAGTGTTTTTTGAAACTGATTGCTTATCAGGCTTGGTCAATTGGAATTCCTGAAGTCATGATCTACATAATGCAATTTTTCTATCTTGATAATAAAATTACATATTTTTTTACTTGGATTTTTTTTTATATATGATCGTAATTGAATGCATTTTCTTTATCTTTTGTTGATGAGATAGATATTTGTCTCTATTGGAATACTGAGGGG
>ML801235.1:202475-217808 GCA_009831015.1 Picea engelmannii | reverse complement strand
ACAGTATATATAAAATTCAATTTTATTAGCAGTATATCATTTATGGTCACATTCAATATATCATGAGCATATAACCATAAGTAGTACCATTCAACAATATCACATTAAATACACAGTACACCAGAATTTACGTGGAAACCCAAATGGAAGAAAACCACATAATGCTTCCTTATATATATCAAGAATACATTCATAGGAAGCACCAACTTCCAAATTCTCCAACACCAACCCCCTAATTTATAGGCACCAATCTGAAGGAAGCACCAACTCCCTGAGTTCTCCGACACCAACCAGAAGGAGGCTGCAACCCACTGATTTACAGACACCAACCTGAAGGAAGCACCAACTCCCCGAGTTCTCCGGCACCAAGCAAAAGGAGGATACAACCCCCTGATTTACAGGAACCAACCTAAAGGAATCTCCAACTCCCTGAGTTCTCCGAAACCAACCGGAAGGAGGCTACAACCCCCTATCCTTTCCCCATCCTGCTGCCCTAAAATATAAGTGTAGACTCAAACTATCACTACCACTGATCAACCTGTAACTATCACTGTCACATCAACCAATCATTGTCACTATGTCACATCAACCAATCACTATCACTCTGTCACATCAACATGTACCATACCATGTACATCAACTTGTACCATACCATGTACATCAACATGTACCATACCATGTATGTCCACCATGTACATCAACCTGTATTATATCATGTGCATTAACCATCAACCTGTACCATACCATGCATCAACCATGTACCATACCAAGTACATAAACCATGTATCAAACATGTATCATCTCATGCATCATCCATATACTGAAACCTGTACCATACCATGTATATCAACCATGTACATAAACCATGTATCAAACATGTATCATCTCATGCATCATCCATATACTGAAACCTGTACCATACCATGTATATCAACCATGTACATAAACCATGTACCATCTCATGCATCAACCATGTACCATACCACGATACCAATATAGCCAAGATATGCTTCTAATCAATGTACCATAACATCCAATGCATGTACCTCAAACATGTACCATAACCTCATCAATATGTGCCTCAAACATGCATCAATATCACCAATAAATGCACCTCATACATGTACCACCATGCACATACGATGTTCCTCAAGCATATACTGATGCCTCAACAAGATACCAAAGGCATGACCATCACATAATAAATATGTAACCATGATGTAACTCAAACCATGTTCCTCAAACATGTGCCAACATCCATAAACCATGTACCAAGAGATACCATCAAACATGTGCCATATCAATCATGATATTCCTCAAGCATATTCCAAGTATCCAAGATGTGCCTCTAACAATGCATCATACCATCACCAAGGTGTATCATGCACAATCACTACCATGACATGCCTCAATCATGTACCATAACAACATAAGCATAATCCTCAAAACTAATACATAAACATACATCTAATCTTGTAGCTAACCGGATACACAATAATATTGACCTGTAGCCTTTCCTTAGTCCTCACCAACTTGGTACTAGAATTTTCCCAAATTTATCTTAGCTTCGTGAGACTAAGACCTATTTTCTAGCGGGGCCTCACATTATGAGCCCTAGAAAACTTGTGGGGGTGCCTCAGGGGACACCAGTAGTATGACCTATGGGGGTCATCCAAACTAGGGTTTTCTCAGGAAAACCCACTCTCCTTTGTAATCATGAATCTCCCACACTTCTCACTCTTTAGTTGCCTTAGATTTCATCATCACAAACTTGTCAATAGATCACTTACTCACATAAAATATATTCAAGTAAACTTGTGTGTGAATGTTATGCTGAGAGACTTCTTGAGGTGTATATATACTTTTTCTAAGTAACCTATTTCCTTAACTTTAGGGATTCTTTAACTTTCTTGTTACAACCACTTTAGCCTTTCATTAATGACTTGTAACCAAATAGGGTCTTCTTAACCATTCTTCGGCCTTCCAACTTCATGACCTCATAACTCCTCAACCGTGAGGAACTACATGATGTTTCACCTATCGTTGGAAACAACACGACGAGGACTATCTATCTATGAGTGTGTTACATGTATTTACACTATCCTTCATGTCATTTTTCTTCAAAAAAATTTGATCTTCATGACCATACATTTGGGGCTTCTTGTAGACTTCCCTAAATGCACCCATCACATCTGTGGACATCAATGACAACCACTTATGTTTGTTGACATCAATGCTCAAACAAGTTTTGGTTCCATGACCACACTTCTGGGGATTCTTGTAGACCGCTTCAAATGCACCCATCACATCTGTTGACATCAATGGCAACCAATTGATGAACAAAATCAATGACAACCGACTATCCAACAATCTCTGCACTCTATTCTCAAACATTAATATGCACATCATAGAACAAATAAGAGCCATGAAAAATGTAGTAAATTGGATTAAATTACACTCTAATTTCTTTGAAAAACATAGGATAAACCATACCAAATCTAACATGCTAAGATATATTGTGACTAAGACCCATACAAATTTATCTCCACTACACCAAATGTAAGTAATCCATATCTAGATGCCATCTTTTTTTTTTTGTTTATACCCTTTAGAAATGTTGTAAGTGTTTTTATCCAGTTTTTTTACAAAATAAAACAAACTACAGTAAGTAACAATTACAATTATAAACACAACTCTTCGTAAACTAAATACATATTTTTTAATAATATATAACAATCATAAAGTCTATAATTACAACAGTTCACTAGGGTCTTATTGTTGCTAGTGACTTCATCGGTTGCATTTTTTACCTTTCCTTTTCTTGTGTTCTTCTCTTTCCCTATGCTTAGTGTCATGATCTAATAAATATCCATATTAATCCATATGAACTATAGATCTACTACAATGACACACTGCTAATTTAAGTACATAAAATCCATGGAATAAATTACATACATAATTTGACATGAACAATGAAACTATACATACAAAAGATAAACATATGGAGAGACGTAGAGAATAACCCTCTAACTCAAAGACATATGCATAGACCAACCCTCTAACTCTCTAACCCACTCACTAACAAACATTGAACTGCTAATTTTGTTAATCTAGTTAGTGTGAGTTGTATTTAGATATAAAGAATTCATAGTGTGGAGGGTTTACATTGGGATGCTTTGTGACATATAAGGTCAATGTGGAAATTGTGTACATTTTGATGTATTTTAGGTTTTGTTAGTGTGATGTCTCAACTACATCTGTGTTGACGGGCCAAAATGACCCGTTCAATTAGATGAGGCAAAACGCCCGATGGTAGGTCCCAATTAGACCCACTCTCATTTGGAGTAGCGCTTCCAACCAGATTTTGGCCTAGTTACCAACTAACTAGAATACTAACTAGAATACTAACTAAAATGCTAACTAAAATACTAACTAAATATGAATCTGAGAACCAAAGGTTCTTAGATGAATTAAAAATAAGATAAAATAAGTAAACACAACTAAATCAAATTAAACTAAGAGGTATGATTATTGTTCTAAGATGCAGTCTCTAAAGTAATACTATTGAACTAACATATCTTGATCAAGAGAAAACTAGCAAAGTAAATGAATACAATGAATAATGTGTATTACTAGTGTAGAATAAATTCATGACACAAGTCATACATAAGTTTAATAGCATAACATGTTAGAATCAAATAATTGATAAATTTAATGACATTATACTATCGTTGTACTCATCCTGAAAACCATGACAACTGCAAACTGTAAACATTAATTTAGAAGCAATTCATCAACTAACATTCACAGACTACAAATAGAGAGATGCATAAACATAATAATCTCATTCATGCACATCAGTACCATAATCTCCAAATTCATAATGTCTCTTAGATTCAAATTAACTTGCAGTAAAAATATTGTCATGCTACATTCAAAAACCAAAAGCCCTTTCAAATGGGCAACACTCCCTTTATATAGTGAGGGGCGAAAGTTTACAATCATTCTTCATGGTAATAATAAAAATTAGGGTTGTTTCACAAAAACGACTCTTTGTATTCCAAAATAGATTACAATATCAGAAGAAAAGAATATCTAGAAAGAACTGTGGAATTTTGTAATCATGATGTGGTCCGCTCCTATTGTTGGTCTTGGTATTCTTTTCAAGTGGAGTGGTCATTTAAAATTCTCTCGAGTTTGTTTGATTGAAATCTCTCTAAGATCTATTCTCTATTATAAAATTTTGTGGAAACTTCTTGATATAACCACTCCGTTGTGGATTTTACAAAGGATTGAATCTTATGGGTGAGTTGGGTAGGAAACAACAAATGTTTTTCAATTGATTTTTCTTCAAAAAATATCAGATTCTGAATGCTTGTCTGGCTATCTTTCTTTAGATATTCCACTTCAACTGCCCTGGTGCTGACATAAGTCATTTCATATGTAGACTACAGTGGTTGTACCCCTTCCTCTATGATGAGATCATTTGCATCTTTCAACAGTTGTACACATGTGTCAGCACCTACTCCTTGGGTGGAGCAAACACTCATGAAGAGAGGTTTACTAGTGTCGAAGAGCATTCGGTACCTGAGTCTTTCTCTCTTTGAATATACTAGTAGGGAGGTAGGTGGAGGTTGGTTCATGTCCTGCCAATTAACCATCTCCTCAAAATCCTCACTTGCTTCCCGATACCTTCCTTGAGTCTCTATCAAAGTGTTTTGGAAACTAATTTGTTCCTGTCGCTCAACCCGTATGTTGATCAACATATCAAGGAGTTCATTACTTTCCTTCGCTAATTTTTTGCTTGAAACCAGTGCTTGTGCCTTGATGGACTCCAAAGTGCATGTCGAGGCTCTAGTCATTTCTAGGGAGGTATTGAGTTTATGTCTTTCCACCTCTAACTCATTCCCGTGGGTGCCTCGTAAGATTTTCATCCTCTTTTCAAATTATTCGTTCAAGTGGTATCTTTGTTCCTGTAGGGCATGATTGATATTACTTGAATTTATAACTTCATCTACTTCTACAACTTCATGGATATCTATGGCGAATTGGTCTTTTACACCTTTCAACTATGTTTCCAACTCGACTACTCGGTTCCTGGAAATGTTCAGGGAATTAGTTACCTCTAGGATAGAGGAGGCATTTAATCCTACAAAGGCATTGAGTGCTGAAGATGCTTGGACCATGTTCTCTTCTCAATCATGCCCTACCTTCCACTCTAATATCCTTCCTGTGGATGAATTTGACCTGGTGTATTCTCCTCTCTTTCTTTTCGCTGTTTTTTTCTCAATGATTCTAGTTCTGTTGTCGAAGTAGTAGTCTCCAATAGCGACTCTGTAACCTTGAAAATTGAGGGCTTGGGAAGAGAGGGAGGAATCTCCTAGTATGGAGATTATGGGCGTGTACTCTGGAGGATTTATGTTCACAGTGCCTAGGTTGGGTGTCTAAGGAGTTCCTGGTGTCTGGTTTAAATTCTACTTCAAAATCTCATCAACTTTTTCTTTGATTCATCCTCGTCGACCAATCGTTTCTCCTCTGCCTCTTCAGCCAGTTTCTTAGCTTGTGATTCATTAGCTAGCCTATTGGATTCCTCTTCCTCTACAAAATTTTTAGCTTCTTCTTCTTTCTTCTTTTGCAGAGCAGACTGATGTGACATGCACTCATGTTCTATCATGTTCTTCTCCTCAATCTATCTTCTTTGATAATATTTCTCATTTTGGAGCCTTTTTTGTTCAAGTTGTTCTTATTTTTTGGTCTTCTCCTATTATTTGGTGTTGCATGTATATTTTTGTTTCTCAAACAAGTTTTGGAATTGGGTTAAATTTTCCCACTTGAATTCTTCTTCTTCAAGTTCAAGATCTCACTTTGCAACATCATGAGGCAACTGGTGTAGGACTTCATCATACGATAATACTCCTTTAAACTTATCTTCCTTGAAATCAACAATGTGGATATTTAGATGAGTAAGGATGACATAACTGACATGAATGAAATCCATCTTGTTAGGATCATGGTCGTTAGGCTCTCCCAAGAACATGATTAACTCCTGTAAGGTCTCAACTTCCTTTCTTGCATCTTGAGCATTGAAAATAGAATATCTTCCAATGTGGAGAGGGAATATTGGCCACAGTCTTTTACTGTTGGTTTGCAAAAGTGTGGTAACGACATACCCCATAGTTTGGTACACTATTTACCTCATTAAAAAATGATCTGGTACAAAAAATGGCAAGAGATGTGGGGCTATGGTGGTCCCATAAACCCTGATAAATGAGTAGTACTTATAGAAGAACCAATCGAACACCAATTTCATCCCATTTCTAGCCTCAAAGGAGATCATGTGTCTGGGGAAACCAAAAAGGATGGAATACAAAGGGGAAATAAATAAATTGAAAATATCATAAAAATGTTTTCTGTAATTTACGCTCCATAATTGAGAGCAATAAACATGAATGGGAGGTTGACTTTGGTCCCAATTCCATCCCATTTCGGGAAACTGTATCGAGGAACAAATGGCATTGATCATATAAGAAGACATATAAAAACATGGTTTCTTCATACCTGGAAGATTATTTGCGTGTAGGAATATGTTAAAGGCTAGGATATCTGCCCAATTGAAGATTTGTCCCATTCTAACGATGGTGTGTTCCAAAGGTAACAAGTCAATTTGGAAATGCATACTCTTTTCTTCCCCGTATAAGAGGTAGAGCATAGCCACCAACAACTTGTATGGATTTTTCAGCCTATGGGTAGGGACCAATTTCTAACCTTGTTTGAGGGTTTCATCTTCGTCCACCCACCAGTGCTTCATCTATTTTTTTGGTCCTTTTCTTTCCTGGGTGAACCCTTTTAAGAATGGTTCATTCAATGAGCAAGTGGGGGCAGGAAGGTGGTATCTGGATATAATGTCTTCTGGTCTAAGATACGCTACTCGCTTCCCCTGCTTTCTCATGATGTTCATCGTGGAAGCGTTAAATTACCTGAGGCACCACTGTGTTGCCTCCTTGTATGGGAATAGTTGTGTCCTGGCAGCTACCATGTGGATACCACTTTTCAGGATATTTTGGTACACTTCTAAAACTTTTTCATCTTCAGGAAAATCTGCAGAATCGAATATCCTGTAGATCTCTTCAAATTCAGGGAAACGATCCTCGCCAGTGTGAGGAATAGTGTCATTCATTAGAGTTTAAACTGGTCGAGATGATGATTTGGTCCCTACAACACCCTTGAAGTACACTGAACTTTTAGATCTCTTAGGGTTCTATCTCGCCATGAGGAATAACCAAATTATCATGTAATAACACATTGAAAAGAGTATCAACTTATCTTAAGTATAGCACATTAGTTGTAATAATGAAATACTCGTTAAGAGATATAAAAATAAGGTTACCTGTAATCAAGCAATTTCAGTAACAGAGTAGGAGATCTCAGTAAGCAAAGGAGTCAAGACGAAACACAAACTTCACAGACTATGTTTCAAAAAATTATAGTGCAAGCTATGTTTGAAAGGGTGTTTTTATAACTCACAATGCATATCAACCTAGCATGAGTATGCCATAACTCAGGTGTGTACGATGATATTGCTAAATCTAGTCTTAAATTTTCATGTTAATGTGTGTCATCTCTATCATTAAATCTTATTAAGATTGATAGATGCATTGATTCAGGCATTGCGGGTTGTACTAAGTCATATCTTCGAATAAGACCATTATCAGGGTCACGCATTCGGAGGATGAGAGATCACAGTTTTTTCAAACTCTGAAGGGAAGGGTATAAAAGGTATATTCTCTCATACATGGACCACTGGGTGGGCTTGGCACGTCAACCAATAAGTAGTGATACGAAAATAGGTGGGACTCATTAGGGTATTGGCATCAGGGTAAATCAAGATGAGGTCGAAACTAAAACTTGAGGGGAAGGTATTGACACAATATTCATTTTTTCTAGAAAGGAGCACTAAACTATGTGCTTTATAAGATTTTGGAACATGGTTGTCAGAGGTTTGAAGGATGGGGAGACACTTGAGCTTCAAAAGAGACAGTATCAAAGAATATTCTTTTGGCCTAGGAGAACGTGTGGGATACATATGTGAGAAGGGTCAATATGCCATCGGAGTTTTATCTTTAGAGTTAGAGAAGATGAGGCTCAAAAATGTTCTCGACGAGGATGGTATCGAAGGGAATATTCCTTTGATACTTTAGAAATGTTGTTATGTACTGAAAGAAATAAGAAAAACGCATTGGAGAATATAAAACAAGAAGTCAAAGGTCCAATCTTGGGATGCCACTTAGGGAGGTGGTCGTTTGATAGGTCATAATGAGCCATGGGGAATCGTAAAAGGAAAATAGTGTAAGAGTTGAAGTCATCAAAGTGTGAAGATTGGAGTTTAAGTTAACGAGTGGAATAAGGGACTCCGATGAACACGATCCCGAAACAAATTTGAGTTAATCTCAGGTTGTCTTAGCGAATTAAGGATGCAGGTCTTGTAGGGTAGAAAATAGGCGCAAAAGGAAAATAGAAAAATATTTTAGGGACCTATAAAATTTAAAATATGGGGGTGTTGTGGGAAATGACCCACAACAAATGGAAACTTACTGGGAAGAACTAGTTATCTATGGGTTCCAAAGAGAGAGAGAAAATTCAACAAGATAAAAGTGAAATTTACCTTCTAAAATTCCATTCAATACTCATCTTAAGGAACCCACATTCAATGGTATGTATGTAAGTCATAAAGAAAACCTTGTTACCAATGATATTCCACATAATTTGAGTGATCGTTTATGGGCAACTTCATAAATCCACAGTGAAATTGTGAGAGTGACACCACGAAGAGAAAATTAGTCACCTAATTTATACCAAAGTGTTTTCTTCACCTCTCTTTCCCAGCATTGCTTCACTGCGAGCGAGCGTCCATAGCCTTGACGAAGATTCCTCAGTATCATACAAGCATGGCCCCACTGTCGGCAAGTTTCCATAGCCCCAACGAATTTACTTGTACTTCCCACTCTTCTAATAGTGTTTTCAACTTCCTCATGATTATACTTTTGTATCCACCTTTTAGATATAGAATTTAGATATTGCGATTGAAATATAGGTGAAGATAAATAGGAAGTGGGGTGATACGAGAGTTACTTTGATTTTCTAGTATCAGTCGACAATTTGTCTTCATGGGTTTGTAAACATGAATCACAAATACATTTTAAAATTGGGACATAATGGGCAGAGACACTGGATTTATGTGGAAGATAATGAATTCAGGGGATTTAAGGAAACTTGAAAGGAACATCAATGAGACCTGAGAGTGGTCACATAAGAGTGAATAACCAATGGAGACTATGAAAAGGTACAAAAGTTGAAGGTCATAATATTTCCTTTTGGTACATATGAACAAGTTCCTATTTTTTGTGCTATCATTTGTTAATGAAGATAAACCTAGATCTTTGATCGGTTAGATAGTCACCAATAGAAAGGTACTTACTAGAGAGGTAACTTACACTGGTCCAAATTTCTTGGGTCCATGTTGTGAAATAACAGTTGGTATAGAGTAACAGATAGTGGGGGGAATTATTGTAAACTAGAAAGGCGAAGGAAAAGGAAGAAACAAACTCAATCAACAATGGGATTATTGAAATGAAAAAAAAAGTACAAACCACAACTGAAAAACTACTATGTACAAAGATAAATCACCATAGGTGATCAGGAGAAGTATTTCTTCAGTATTTGGCCATTGACAGGGAGTTCCTCCTCATCTCCCTGTAATTTTTTGATTCTAAAATTTCTGGGACCTATTTTTTGGTGGATCAGATAAGGTCCTAGCCACAATTTCTGGAATTTGGAGTGTTTTCCTTTAAGTTCATTATCTTTTTCGTACTTGAGAACAAGGTCTCCTTGAAAATATTTGTTGTCTACATTTGATTTATCGAACCATTTTTTAATTATTTCTTGGTGTTGAGTTAGGTTCAACTTATCTTTTTCCATTTCTTCTTCAAGTTTTAGCAACATGTTTAACCTTTCTTTCATTACTGGACAGTCTTTGTCTTGGACGGATTGGGCCAAATTTAAAGTGGGTAGGAAAGTATGGGTTGACACTATGGCTTTTTGCTCATAAACCAGGAAAAAATGGGAGTTACCAATGGATAACTTGGGAGTTAATCTATCATCCCAAAGAGCATTCTGAAGAGCAAGATGCCAATTTCTTTGATTATCGTTGAAAGTATTCTTAAGGATTTTAATGAGGTTCTTATTAGTCGACTCTGCTAAACCATTTCCTTGTGGGTAGTAATTCGTTGAGTACTTAAACTTGATGTTTCTTTTGAGGGATAATTCAGTAAGTTTAAGAGAATAAAAATAATTGGAATTATAAAAAACTAAAAGGTCTGGAATTCCAAACTTGGTGATGATGTGTGATTCAAGGAACGAAATCACCTAATTTTCGTGGATGGTTTTCAAAGGGATTGTTTTACTACATATGGTGAAATAATCGATAGTTGTCAAGATGTATTTATGCAACTGTGATGAGTTAGGATTGATCTCGTTGATAACGTACAACACCCATTGTTGGAAGGGACATTTGATGATGATAGGTTGTAAGGGAAAAGCAACTTTATTTTCTCTTCCAGTTGAGGTTTGGCACTACTGACATTTCCTTGCATATGCATGAGAGTCTTTGAATAAGGAGGTCCAATAATATCCTATTCTGAGGATTTTTTGTGCAGTAGTATTCCCACCGTAATTTCCTCTTGTGGGTCTATTATTGAGCTCGGATAGGACTTTCTCAACATCCCTTTTCTCCTTGAATCTAAGGAATATGCCATCATAATTTTTTCTGCATAGATTTCCCTATATCGGCTGATATTGGGCGGATCTGAGCCTTAGAGCCCTTTTATTTTTGGGGTCTAGATAATGTGGAGCTGATTCATGAGTCAGGTAATATTTCATTTCATATAACCAGGGGTATTAGCTGACTGGGATGTAACATACTTCATTTTCAAATAACTCAGAATCTTGATAGAGAGCATATTCCTGAGATTCAACGTAGGATAATTCTGCATCCAGTTTTCATATCCCTTTCCCTTTAACCATATTCATAGGTTTGATCTCCAGGTCATATTATTGTAGATATGTAATCCAATTGGCTCTCTTTTCTTCCAAATCTCTTTGTACCAGGAGGTTCCTGACGGCTGGGTATGGAACAATAACCTTAGTTTTAGATTTGAGTAAGAATGGACAAAAGTGTCTGACAATTTTGAATACTGCATATCCCTATTAATCAACTTCAAGATAATTCAAATCAACTCCTTGTAGGCCTAAACTCATAAAATCCACATGAAACTCGTCTCCTTCTGAGTTATTCTATGTTAAGACTTCCATAAATGCAGTATGGGAGGAAAATGCATAGAGGATGAAATCTCGATCAATGTATGGACTCAACAATTCAGGTGCTTGCATAATATATTCTTTGATTTTGTCAAAAGCCTCCTTCTCTTTAGACCCCCATCTAAATTGAATATTCTTTTTTATCATATCTTGTAGGGGTTTTAATGTATCGACAAAACTGGGTATGAACTGTCTCAAGGAATTTATCCTTCTAAGGAATGAATACATAGTTTTTTTTTTGTGAGGGGGAGGGATCTTAGCGATCGCTTCAGTTTTTTAGGTTCAATCTGTATACCATGTTTGGAGACGATGAAACCCAGGAGTTTTCCTTCATTCATGACAAAAATGGATTTATTGGGGTTCAAAGAGATGTTGTATCTCCTGCATCAATTGAATACCTTCTTTAAGTGAGAGATGTGGTCCTCTTTATTCTTCTAGAATATGGTTATGTCATCTAGGTACACTACCACACATTCTCCCAACATACCTCTAAAGGAAATATCCATGGCTTGTTGAAAAGTAGCTCCAACATTTATCAGTCTGAAAGGAATCTTCCTATAGGCATATGTTCCCCATTTGGTTCTGAAAGATATCTTAATTTGGTCTTCATGAGCTACTAAAACTTGATTATATCCTGAGAATCCATCTAGTAGGGAGAGTGTTTCCAATCCAGACACACAGTATAGAATTTGTTCCATGGGAGGCATAGGGTAGTTATCTTTTTTTCTGGGGATCTGTTTACATTTCTAAAATTAACACAAAGCCTGATATCCCCATTCTTTTTCCTTGCTAGCACTAAGTTTGATATCCACTGTGTATGCCTTACTTGAAAAATGATTATGGCCGACAACAATTTTTTTAGCTCTGCTTTGACTTGAGGTTCAATAATGGGATGCATCTTCCTCAAATTTTGCTAGAAAGTCTTGGTATGAACTTTCATGGGAATGACATGTTATATAATCTTTGTTTCATATGTCTTCAGGTCCTCATACGTCCATGCAAAGATGTCTTTATATTCTTTGAATAACTTGATGTATTCCTGTCTTTCTTTAGGAGAGCGATTTTTTCCCAGGTTGACATTCTGAGGATAAATCTCTAATCCCAGGTTTACTATTTCAAACTGCATGTATAATCTTTTGGTCTTGCAGTTAGTGACATTTTTTAATTTGTTTTGAAGGTCGTAGAGTTTTTCTATTCTGACCACACTCCTGGGAATATTGTTGGTTGGTCCTGTTGCATTTGTTGCTTCGTCATTATTGTTATTATCAATATTTATCATCATGTCGTGTTGGACTTCATCTATGATATAATCCTTAAAGGTATCTTTGAGGTGTATAAAATTAATGAGTTGCTAGTCATCATCAAAGACCCTCCAACTTACGATATTGTTTGAAATTTATGGCCTGTACAAAATTTCAATAGAGAAGGAGTCATGCATCAATATGTCTGATGATATTAATCTAGATGCCACATTTTGTAACAAATCAACGTCAGAATTCAACGATCGGGGAACGGTGTAAATATTGAAAGCAATGAAATATTTAATTAGCTCCCAAACCTTAGACTGGTAATTTTTTAGGTGACTTGAAAGACAATGAATGTTATTTTGTACCTGTCTGACGATGATTTCGGAATCACCAAATACCTTGATTTTTTCTTCTTTCAAGTCAACTTCCTTTCTAATTCCTTGTACTAGGGCTTCATATTCGACAATATTGTTGGTGCAAGGAAATTACATTCTGCATGAAATTAAAATTTTAGTACCTTTCGGGTCTTTTAGTATGCAAACCTATCCTTCACCTTCCAAAGACTTGGATCCATCAAAAAATAACGTCCACATATCAGTATCTCCATTTTTTATTTCAGATGATATTTTTGAATTTTCATATTTTTTGGTTTTAAAGAGGTTAGTAGAGTTAATACATTTTTCTAACTTATCTATAGAAACTATGTTAGTTTGTAAGTCAGGGGGATTGTTAGTTTGATCAGATATATTACAAATGGGCTCAATAATCTAGGTGCAATGAAGGATTTCAGATTTTGTGTCAGATTCTGCGAGTGTTGATGGTTCAGCTGTGAAGTTCCCAAAAAATGTTTCAAATGAATAATTCCGAGGAATGGAATGATTGAACATCACCGGTTCATTCAGATCATGCAAGTCAATAACAAAATGTTTCATATACCTTTCTTTGTTGATCCTGATTTGGTTCATTTTACCATTGAAAGGGAGCCACAAATGGGACCAATCAGTAGCAAAGTAACCATTTAACATGGTCGACCAATATTGGCTTAAGAGCATGCCATAGTTGTCTGGAATGTCTACTACAATTATATCTATGGTTTGATGAAATTTTGGGTTAGCAGACATCCTGATCAAAACCTTTTTCAATTCTCTAATCACCTTAAATTTAGACGGTTCAAGTTTGATGTTAATATTCTCATAGACTTTAAGGGGCATGACATTATATGAAGCTCCTTAGTCCACCATGCAATTATGAACATTCCTATTAGAGACTTTAAAAGTGATGAGAAAAGGAGGGGTGTTGGACCACTGCTGTACAGGTGGCGACTACTCTTCTCATAGGCAACAGAGAGCAAATACTACAGACTATAGTTTCGACAACTAATAGGATGTGGTATCTTATGCGAGCGAGCAACTTCTGATTTGAGGTTTTGCTTGTGATTTAATGGTTGTAAATATCATTATATCCCAAACCCTTCGATTATAGTCTAATCGACACAAGTTTATCAAAGTGGCAAATTTTCCTTGTTTGGTGATGTTTAGATGAGTCTTGACACGTAATTTTCTTCAATATCACTTCTTGATGGTGGAGACGCTTCCCACTAGCAACAGATGTATCTCATGATGTTCAGAGATCAAGAAATAATGACCTCTATGTAACCCTTAATTTTGCGATATGTAATTTTTTATTTTATTTTTTAATTTTCTTCCTATCTATCTATCTATCTATCTATATATATATATATATATATATATATATATATATATATATATATATATATATTNTATATATATATATATATATATATATATATATATATATATATATATATATATATATATTCTCTTTTTATGTATTTCTTTATTTCATTTTTCTTTTCTTGCAGCAGAATAATTGTTCTGTCACTATATTTCTGAAAATTTTAATGGCCAAAAGCCTGATTTTGGTCAAAGAACTAAGTAAGTCCAATAACTCTAAATGAATTGAGTAGCCAAAGGCCTGCAGTTATGTTTTCCAAAGGAAACAAAATTTTTGACCAAGGTTTGATGGCTTAAATCCTAGGATAAAAAACGTGCTCTGATACCACTGTGGTGAACCAAGCTAGTATAAATAGGACAGTACACAATAATCCATTTAAGGATAGTAAATATATTTAATCATAATGTATAGGAATGAATAAGATTATATTACAATGAGGATGAGGGCTTGTATATATATACCCAAGCAGGGGTGCCCTTTCATAAGAGACATGACCTTTCATATGTCATGTCTCTTCATAATTAATTATTAATCATTAGTTATTTATATTATTATTTATTACCTATTTATACCTATTTTTATGTTCATAACACAGAAAAAAGAGCATTGCAAAATAAATGGGTTTATAGGTTGAAGGAAGAAGATGGAGGCAAAAAGCAGTACAAGGATAGACTTGGTGTAAAGGGGTTTGCACAAAAGAAAGGTATAGATTTTGATGAAATATTTTATCTTGTTGTTAAAATGACTTCGATTAGGACTATTTTAAGTCTTGTGGAAGTAGAAGATTTGCATCTTGAACAGTTAGATGTAAAAGAAACTTTTCTCCATGGGGATTTGGAGGAAGATATTTATATGCAGCAGCCACAGGGGTATGAGGTCAAAGGGAAGGAGAATTTGGTATGCAGGTTGAAGAAGAGCTTGTATGGCCTAAAGAAAGCTCCAAGGCAGTGGTATTTGA
>ML801235.1:169981-190469 GCA_009831015.1 Picea engelmannii | reverse complement strand
AGTTACAACGGGTTTTGCTGTAGGTTGTATCCCTTCATTTACTGGATAATAATAAAGGAAGGACCTGGCAATTTCTCTGGTGGACGTAGCCCACACTGGGTGAACCACATAAATCTGTGTCTCTCTTGTATTGTGTGTCTTCTGTGTTTTATTTCTACATTTGTTTTATTTTATTGCTCTGTGGTCCCGTTTTTCTAACAATTAGGTGAACCATGTATATTTGCGTCTCTGTTGTATTGTGTATCTTCTTTGTATTATTTCTGCATTTTATTTTATTTTATTGCTCCACAACCCTATTTTTCTAACAACTACATCCCTTTATCATTTCCTTTCAATCTTGAGTAGGATAGAAATAAAGGGTCGCAAGTGTTGGCCTTGGGAATTGTTGTTGTTTCAGTCCTTGCTTGTACATAGACTAACCCTCTTAACACTAGGGGGTTTGAGACTGAGGGTTTTTCCAAAGCATGTCCAAAAAAAACCCTAAGCACTGGCATATCAATCCTTGGCCAAGGCCAAGGAAGGTCTCACCCAAGATGTAGAGAGGATCACATAGACCATAAGGTCTTGTGTTGGTGGTGAAGGATTAAACATACAAAAAAATGTTTTAAATGGCATCCATGTAACTCATATATGATAATATAATAAAGACTAATAATTAAAACAATACACACACAAGTGCTACTCATTCATAATAGACACATAATAGACCATAAATGACATGTCTTTATTACTAGAAGTATTCCATCATATTAGAGATATACATTGTGCTGAATAATCTGAGTTGAACAGCCATAAGAATTCATCTCATTATTGTATAAACCAATGGGAATACAATATAATGATCCTTGTTTTGAGCTTTAAGATTCAGAAAAAAACGAAAGACGCAACAAAATTCTCCATACAACACAAGATTACAATAACCTAACTCGGAGCTCTTGGATTGATGTATTCGGAAACTAGCCAGCCTATTTTCTTATCTGAAATCTCTCTTTTATATCTTTTTCTACTAGGGATCGTTGTATCTCTTTGTTCTTCTCCACTCGATTACCTAATATAACAACTACACACACTTCCGGTACATATCAGGGCTCCACATAAGTTCTCTACATCAGGGGCAATATTAAATGCCTGACCAACACATCTTCTGGTTGCCCCATGTATTCATCTTTTGCTAGAAGTAATCATTTTGGGAGATATCCCACTGGTTCCTTTCTTGCTTCATGTGGGAATATTCTTGGTTTTCGACGCAATTGACATAACTAGGACCAACGTGCTCAACTGACAAAACTCAAATGAGTGCACCCTTGGAAACCTTTAGACTTAACACGTTGCTAATGAAACTCATTCTGATGCCTACTCTATGGAATTCACGCAACATAACTTTATTTTGTGTGAACACACAAAAATGGAACCAACATTTGGGTTCCAACAAGCCCCCACTACTATTACTTGGCTTGTCCTTGAGCCAACTGCGGACCATTGAAGGGTGGAGAGTAGAGTAAGAGAAAATCACCATTCGGTAAAAACAACTATTGGGATGGTTGGACCTAAGTAAGAGAAAATCATCAGAGAGGGATGGAGGGGATTCTTGACTCGGTTATGGGGATTAGAAATGTAAGTGTGAGGGTGGGAGATGGAGTTGGAGTGCATGAGGTTAGATGTGTTGGATACAAAATCGAACTCGTGACATTATGGGTGGTATTTTCCTATAATATGGGGGGGAATGAGGAGAGGGGAAAATCAACGTGTGTAAAGAGACGTGAGTCTGAAAAGTGTGGACGGAGGTGATGAAGCTAAGGGAAGCGAAGATATCATGCTTCATCAACGGAGGGGATGATGCATGGAATGGGATAAATGAATGAACCTACCAGATCAGTGAAGGGGATGAAGCATCACGACAGTTAGCAATGGAAGGGAAGGTAATTTAGTATAGTAGAAGCTCTTTCGAACAGTTGTTGGTACAACGTTAAGATGCAGATGAACGAAAGTGTGGGAATGGCCTAGTATGGAAGAGGTAGTGAAGCACACAACCTAGGGGATTGGAAGAATTGGGACATGAACTCAGTGAAGGGAGGGGAAAATAGCACTAGCGGGGAATGGATAAAGAACCTGAGACCGAGACATGGAGAAATTTCTTCACCGAATATGGGGGGCAGAGGGTTTTTTTATATAGAGGTAACAGGGACAATAGGGAGTTGATGAGATGAGTGTAACGAAAGTGATGTGTTAAGGACGACGTAGAAGAAGGCGATAGAGATATCCCAATATCGATTTTCTTTCCTGATGATATGCTTGGTTCAATGAAGTATTATAATAGATGTCATATTGATAGGTGGTGAACTATGTTGGACTTAGATTGTTGTTCCCTGTGGATAAGTGTCACTGCTATGAACAATGTATGATACTCAAGTCAAATGGATGTTAGGGACCAACGATTGTACTTGTGGTATAGGGGTGCTCCTACTTTGAATACCTATAAAGGAGAGAAGGTTGTCCCACGATCCTATCTGTATCTATGAATGGAGTGGAATGATGGTTGAGTGGATTGAGAAATCGTCAACCTATCAAAGTTCTGGCTGATGCGAGAGTACCAGTGATGCTTGGGGATACTTATCCAGTTGATGAAGAGGATCCGCTAACTGCTACCAAAATATTTTGGTGGGAGGAGCTCATACATAATAACCATAATGTGGATGAAACATACACATGCATGAATTGAAGTAGGCTAGGGGAACCACACATGGAGATTGCGCACCCCAATTGGATTTGAGTGCTAAGGTTATGTGAGTGGAATGTCCCCTAGTGGGTTGCATCATTGCTTTGAGGGTATGTTTTCAACCATTGTTGGTCGTGGGGGTTTATGTTCTGGGGCGACCAATTCAGGTAGGATCCATTAATGGAGGAGCTCATCGATACTAGGATTTATCTCATATGGATTTGTCGGTTGGGGGGGAATGGGTATTATATTTTGAAGGATTCTTGGGGGCAAGTGAAGTCGGTGATTGGATGTAGAGGTAGTGTGGATTGAGTGGAAACTAGGTCACCAAAAAATTTGGGGACTGGTGGTAGAGAAGAGGGGTATGGGTGAGTGTGGTGGGAGTTTAAATATGTACATTGTGTGATACATCGTTTCTTGGATAACCACATTCTTTTTCCAATATCAGTAATGTGAGGTGTGGTTTCTCTAATTATAAATCGGTCATGGATGTCCACCTCTAGAGTTAACCATTCTCGATGAGGTTCTCGATATGCATCCCACCATTGCATCGGGGTGCCGAATAGCACCGTATTGAGGGTGCAAAATATCTAATATCTGGGTATGTTTTGGAGCCATGCAAGTAATAAATATACCAGCATCGACCCATCATATTGATAGAAGCTAAAGTCTTCCATGCACTCTTACACCGAGATGTGTGTTCACCTCCTTGTTGACACCTCATAAAGCTTATTCTACCATATATCCAAGGAATTTTCAAAATCTGTGTCATAATATTTGACACTCCTCCAACATAATTCTTCATCTTCCGTGGGGTTGATGTAATCCTCCCTGCACCCCATGACCTTGTAAAAAATTTCAATGGTCGAGATATGTACATCCTCATCGACATAATCATTGTAGCAGTCGCCTTCATATGGATCAAGTGACATGAACACACGTAAGTTTTCAATCTCAAATGACATTTGTCTCTTCTTTAAATTCAACATCACATTGTTTTCAAAGGCCTAGTTGATTCTTAGCAATGCAGGGCAGGGATCTGACTCATCCATGATTTCAATGGCTTCAAATTCGGCATTTGTTTTCACTCCTTATATATTCTCCTCTACATTCTTTAGTCATTCGATGGGGTAGATCTCGTACTAATTGGCTAACCAGAGTTGAATGGGCGACCAAACCAATTTAGGCCTCCCCATCACTTCCCAAGATTTCTTGGGTAAAATGTTCACATTAGATCCTAGATACAACATGACTCCATCCATATCATACCCACCAAGCTCTATTTTCATATTAAACTCTCGATCAGTGCACTTTTGCTTGTTGACTTGGTAGACATCCCTTCCTGGAAGTAGAGTTGGGATGGTGGTTTCCTCTCAATTTTATTTCATGCAAGTAGTTAACATCTAAGTCAACTTACTCACAGCTTCTAGATCTATGATAAAACGCAAAAAACAATGCAAGAAGGTATTGATATGATCTTCTGCTACTACCATGCGACTAAGGTCATGCAAGGATTCTACATGTGTTGTGCATTGCAACTCTTTTTGGTATTGTTCGTATGCTTCTGCTTGGCACAACGCAACATAGTATTTTTGTGTTCTTATTCTATGTATGTTGGATTTCTTCGTGCACACAAACCTCCTCCGAATACCTCTACATCATGCGTTGTAGTTCTTTGCACACACACGCTTCCT
This sequence comes from Picea engelmannii, assembly GCA_009831015.1. Lineage (NCBI taxonomy): Eukaryota > Viridiplantae > Streptophyta > Pinopsida > Pinales > Pinaceae > Picea > Picea engelmannii. The sequence goes on along the minus strand of ML801235.1, from coordinate 186,059 downwards.
CCAGTGACCTTTGTGTCACATGTTGCACTTCTTCACAGATCCATGCTTCCTCTAGCAACCTCTATGTCATCCTCTGAAATTCTTCTCAAACCCTAGTCTCTTCAAGATATCTTTGAGTCGCATGGTGTATCTCCTTGCATGTTTGTTCTTCCTCTAGGGCTTTCTGTGCATCGCACAGAAACTGCTTCTACTGAGTCACATCAATATTAGGAGGGGGGTGGGGGGTTTTCTTGATATTTCCCCCTACTTTATGACCCAAACCTTCACCATGTTCGAAGTCTACCTCTATCTTCTCCCCTCCATGGGTTACTACCCAGACATCCACTTCTCCATTCTTCTTCTTGTTTTTGCATGGCTCGACATGTACCATGTTATAATTACCCTTCTTGTTCTCCCACTTCTTTAGAAAGTATGGAAAACCCTTGGTTACATGTTCAAGACTATAACAATATGTGCAGAGCATGCACGACTTAGTGAATAATAGTGAGACATGACCAATCTCACCGTAATTGAAACATGTGGGGGTCTATTGCCTCCTCCACCATATCCTCATCCACAGTCGCATCCATACTCCTCGAGGTCCTCCTTGATATACACATATATTGCCACCACCGTTCTCACCACATTTTTGTTCCTATTCTACTCAGAATGCATCCTGGGTATTATCTTGCATCAACTAGAGGGAGCAACAACTACTGAAATCATGTCCGAAGGATTTGCAGAATTCGCATAAGGGGGTGTGATTAATTGCTTGATATTTCTGTAAGGTGGGATAGCGGGGTGGCACATGGCCCAACTATCAACATATTTCACACCATTCCAACTGTCCATATGGAAATGGACTTGGTGCACCTATCTCCACACAATTTGGAAGGATCGATCACTCGTCTCATCGATGCCCCTATAAATGGCATGTAGTGCACCATAAATCTTCCCACATGACTTTAGCTTTGGTTATATCTTGAATTTGTATTATTAATTTGATCATTTGTGTTTGAACCTGTGTCAACCCGAATGATGTCTCTACGCCTCCAGGTATGTCTTCCAAGCACATCGTGATCTCAACTACCTTATCCTGAGTCGTCACCTTTTGTTGGGTGATCGAGACTTGTATATGGGGGAGAAAACCCGCAATGAACCATTCTCTATGTTGTACATCCTAGATCTGGAACATCATCCTATCCAACAAGATTTAAAACCACTGGTCATAATCCCAGACGATCTCCCCTTCCTTCTGCTTGATTTCCTTGATTTCTATAATGCATCAGGACTCTGACTTTGGCTTCTAAAATTCCTAAAGCAGATCCTATTTGATCTCAGTCAGTGACCTCTCCTATCCTACTGGTGTAGTAGCCTTATACCTCATATACCATGTTAGGGCCCGATCCCTGAACGTAGTCTCTAGTTGTGTGATCTTAGTCGCCTCGTCTGTAACTGTCTTTACAAATCAGATTGCTTCGCAGGTGAACCAGTGTTGCTCTGCATTGTCCTTAACCTTTCCATGGAACATGGGAAATCTTAGTGTACTATCTTGATTGGCCATCTTGGAACTAGAGTTAGTTCCACTCCTCTTAATATTTTTGTCTGGATCCTTCCACACAACTATTGCTTGGGGTAAAGTATTGTTGAATTCACCTTTTCCTTCACTTATGTCGTCACTTATTTCCTATTATTCTCTTCCACTTGTGTCGTAAACTCCAACCTCTTCACTATATGTTGTTTTCTCTTCTTGATTAAAAATGCACAAAGGGGGTGGAACAAAGGGGGGGTGATACCATATTCTTCTGAAATTTCTCATGAGGGGACCCAAAGATATATCTAGTTGTAGCCACACAAGACTATCTAATATTTTCAATTCCACTCCCCCACCACTGGGGGAGCCTCCATCTTCCTTCACTTCTAGTGCATCCACCTTCTGCACCCTCTCCTCCTAATATGACTACACACCACCAATGTGCGCTCCTACCTCCAGGAAAATCCATGCACTGCCACTGTGTGATTCATCTCCTGGTCTGACCTATACATTGCCACATTACACAGAGTCAGTCGTTTTCCTCGTCACATGACTTCTCCATGTGCCACTTGCTTGCTTGCTCAGCGTACTACCACTACACCGAGAGCCAAAATATAATCTGATTAGCACCCCGCCATAATACGTGACATCTTGTCTTTTTTCCAGTGTGTAACCATGTGACACTTCCTCTTTCAAGTCCATCGGTGCACCATAAATTAGGGCCTGCACACTACACATGTGCGCTTTGTCTCCTCTTAAGTTTTCATCATACCACAACAGCCAAAGGGTATGGGCTTTGTCACCTAGGTCCTCACTACCACTATTGTCACTACTGGTATCTTTGACTCCAGTCCTCTTCGCAGGCCTATCCTCTCCTGTTCTCCAATCTAACAAAGCATCCTCTCCCACATCATTGCCTAGTGTCGAGTAACATATATACCATCTAATTCGACATTAAATTTTCAACCTAGGGCTCGTAGGCTTTGAGGTGCGAACACTGTATGTGCAGGTCTAGAGCTCTAATCTAGCCTAGCCTCGCCTAATCTAATGCCAATAAACTCAAATAATGAATATCTTTACTTTAAATTTGCAAAGTAATCTACAACTATGAATGGAAGAAAAGCTAACGGAAAGATTGTCTAGCTAAGGAGATAGTTTACCCTAGGGATCAACACTCTTTCAATTTACAATTCTACTTTAAAAATATGAATTTTAAAATCTATTTAAACAACATATTCTATGTTAAATATGCAAAGAAACCTTTAACTAATGAGCTTTAAGCAATCTAAAACTATGGACTATTTGATCTATCTTTGAATAAGCAAATAACAAGCAATCTGTCTTTGAACTATTTCATCTATCTATTTAATCTACCTTTGAATAAGAAAACGAAAAAAATCTATCTCTAAACTGTTTAATCTATCTATTTAATCTACCTCTAAATAATCAAATGACAAGTAAGCAAATAAGCAAATTATCTGTCAAAATTATCTTTACAAGTAAACTCTATTCTTAAAGAAAAAACTCACAATTATTTCCATCTTGTAAGAATGAACACTCATCTACCTAACTAAAAGAAAGAAAATCAAGAACTCACATCCCGATGGAATATAACTACTAATGAAAATTCAAGTAAACATCAATCAGTCACTCTATCACACTAATACTGGGAATTACTTTGTTCAAAATCACTAATTCAAGCAAAGCTATAAACTCATAAATTCATAATTTAACACTTAATTAAAAATCTTAATTCAAATTCATACTAAAAATGAAAACAAACACTCTGTGTAAACCTACAATTCTTGACTAATGCTAATTAGAAATTACAACTCAAATTCATAACTGAGACTTCATTAACAATATAACCTAAGTGAACTAAACTATCATTAAAAATCATACTCAAAATCAACCAAAATGCTATTAAAAACCATAACTCAAAAATCCATTTCTATCCTATCATGCTGAAGAAAAATTGACAAATGAAACATACCTACAGAGAGCATTTGCAATTACAAATAAACCTATCATAAAACTACCAAAACTAAAGCAATTAATCTATCAAAGCTACACATAAACCTATCTAAATGAGTACTTTGCAGAGTAATTTATAGTTAGGGAGAAAAATACATAACGATGTAATTAAACAACTCTACAACCTGCAACAAAATATAATCATTAACACACAGCCATGGACGTCCCTCTATGATATACACAATTCAGAAAGAAATATGAAATTAAGAGAAAGTGTACAGGAAGATGAATTAGATAAGCAATCTACAATTTAAAATATACACACAACAAGCAATTGAAATGAGAAATCTACACAGTAAAGAGATGATTTCGAAATCTAAGAAAGGCAACAAGATAAATATAAATATGTATTGATATAGACAATCACCCAGACCACTGGTGGGCCCCCCAGAAGGTCGTGGAAACACTCCAACAGGAAAAATGCAGATGCTAAATTAACATAGCACTGTCATTAAGCATAAAATTAGAGTATATGACAAGAATGGTGATAATGTTTGTATGAAAGAATAAGAATTTGTCTCCTCAATCATGCCACAGGTAGTGGTATTTATATATGATTACATCTTGAGATATCGACCACTAGAAGGGTCGACCTCCTCTAAAAACAACAAACTCATTAAATGAGTTCTAACAACAACATCTTCTAGTAATTTCGTGAGCCACTAAGTGATCACTACAACCGCCCAATCCGAGGTGTGTCGAGCTCTATAACTAGAGGCCATGAGGGGGCACAAAACCCAGATCCCCGATTCATCCACCAAAGGATTCCAATGTACCAACCTCCAGCTCCAATGTGCTCTGAGTGTCGGATCGCGTGCTGGATGGAGTGTCGGATCGCGTGCCAAATCAAGTGTTGAACAGAGTATCGGACAAGGTACCAGATGGAGGATCATACCATGATTTTTCCCTGTTGCAAGAAAACCATACATTAGATATTCATAAACATTGAACTGAGCTGAATTGATCACAAAACTATTGCAAAAACACCAATTATACATACCTTGTACGAATTCATGGTGAATTGATTATATAAACCTTTGAGAATCCTTCAAAATGGATAATATGAAGCATAACATATGTAATATCAATGCAAAAAGGATTTGATCATCACAATACAATAATAAAAACATGAACCCAACATTACCACCACACCTAAGGATTTGTAGGTCCCTCTGCAAACAAAATTGAATCACCCGACATAACTAGACTCGTGAAGGAGGGGGTGGATTGGATTTAGAAGATTTTCCCTCTTGTCCTGGAGATTTTTTCTTAGGCCTTTAATGGTGTTTCAATTGCGTCTGGAGACTGCGATTGGTAGTGGTCATTTGATCAACCAATCGTTGGAGAGAACTCACTTTTTCTTGCAATACCGCATTGTCATGATGTAGATGCCTATCCATAGTTTTTCGCTCTTCCAACTATTGAAGCAATTGAGCATTTTCTTGTTGTAATTTCTCAATAACTGGGGTATGATCAGATGGTTCAAAAGAAGAGGGCTTGGATCCCTTGATGGATGTAGAATGTTTTAGTGACGGAAGTCACTCTTGGATTGCAACAGGAGCAGAGCCCGACGCCCATCAGTTTATGTCACGGCTTGTGTATGGAAGAGGTGATCGAATGGAAGTAAACTCGGACGATATTGTTTCGACTCCGAAACTAGGCCCGACACGCATGGGTAAGTGAGGTCTTGGACATACTTCAGATAGTGAGTTGTAGTATGGGTGAGTAGGGGGGAAGACTTATATCAGAGAGATGAAAAGGTCTGTTGTCAACATCAGGTTTCTAGAAGACTGTAGGAGAATTCATTTAAACACGATATCATCTTACATTCAAACACAGAAAACCATGGAAAACAATAGTGTCACAATAAAACCTTTATCATAATGCAACTGCAATAATTCATGTGAATCAATCAATCATGAACTCCCTTGTATGAGATGAAAGCTTAGATGGAGTAGGAAAACTGTTTGTCATAAACCAAGAAATCTCATATACAGATGCACAACCAGGGAACTAGAATGGTTGTTAAAAATTTACAGTTGGGAGCTTCGCTCTACCATCGATGGATACAAAAATGGCAAAAATCAACTCAGAGGGATAAATCTCCTGACAATAGGTAGTGAAGGCTGCATGGAATTCACTAAGTGAATAAATGATAGCAGGGGGTAAAGAATGATACCATCTACATGCATCCCCTGCTAATGAGAACATGAACATTTTCAGTAATACTTCCTTATGATGTATCTCCCACTGATGCATGAGTTCATGAAACTCACTGAGGTGCTGAGCAGGGTTGTCCTCTTCACACTTTCCAAATATGGGAAAATAATCTCCCCATTCATTCAGAGAGGGGACAACATTAGGAAAACTAGGAATAGCAGAAAAATTAAAAGGGGCAAACCTGTGAGCAAGGATTTTCTCCATATCGAACCAGTGGAGTCACCAATTGATCTTTGAATCATGGAGTCGCCAGGTGAAATATGTGTAGCTTTGAGTGTGTCTGGTCCTTGTTCACCATCAAAGGATGGATCCTAACATTATTGTTACCCCAAGAAGCTTCTCAGGCTGAGGAAGCAGCTGTTGAAACCTTTTCGAGAAAGCTCTTTAGGGTCAGCTTTTAGGTGTGCTAACAGTAGCCACAGCTGAAACAGTGAAGTGGAAACAATGAAGTTGCCACAGTGGAGTCGCCAGGTGCACAGTAGCAATATTTAAGGGCTCTGATGTCTGATGCACCTTCAGAATCAGAGGCTCAATGTCGTTCTTCCCAGGGAAAATCTTCAACTTCGTCCCCGACAATGGTGCCAGAAATGTTGGTGATGGAAGTCACTCCTGGATTGCAACAGGAGAAGAGCCCGACGCCCATCAGTTTATGTCACGGTTTGTGTATGGAAGAGGTGATCAAATGGAAGTAAACTTGGACGATATTGTTTCTACTCCGAAACTAGGCCTGACACGCATGGGTAAGTGAGGTCTTGGACATACTTTAGACAGTGAGTTGTAGTAAGGGTGAGTAGGGGGGAAGACTTATCTCAGAGAGATGCAAAGGTTTGTTGTCAACATCAGGTTTCTAGCAGACTGTGGGAGAATGCATTTAAACACAAGATCATCTTACATTCAAACACAGAAAACCAGGGAAAACAATAGTGTCACAATAAAACCTTTATCATAACGCAACTGCAATAATTCATGTGAATCAGTCAATCATGAACTCCCTTGTATGAGATGAAATCTTAGATGGAGTAGGAAAATTGTTTGTCATAAAACAAGAAATCTCGTATACAGATGCACAACCAGGGAACTAGAATGGTTGTTAAAACTTTACAGTCGGGAGCTTCGCTCTACCATCGATGGATACAAAAATGGCAAAAATGCCTACATATACTCAAAACAACAACAACAACAGAAGCGAGACGTTGCATTGAAAACATTGCGTCTGCATGGCTTCTGACAATCTGCATCTGTAGTCTTTGAATGATCATGCACCTATGGCAGACGCAATCAAACTCCTGACAGTCCCATGGGCGAATCGACATGCTTTTAATTCATTGTCGGACTTTCCATTTATGGCGAAGATGATGTATAACCACCACCAACTGCTTTAATAACTGCTTCCTTGGGATTGATAAAGACCCGACTAACTTGGCACTTTTGAGACTTGGAGGGTCCCTCGCGCTGCCACCTGGATTAGCTCAACGACCTGATGAACAGACGTGGAGGCCAGTACGAAGGCTGGGGCGTATAATGAGGGGTGGTGGATGGGTAGAGGAGACATGGAGCATGGGGCTTGAGTGGATACGGAGCAGAGACGGTCATACATAGCCTGAGGGAGAGGGCTGAGGCGTTCTTACGACGAGGCACAGTGATGTAGGGAGATGACGGGGAAGTCATAAGGCGGCGGGACTGAAGGAGGAGGAGGGGTGAGTTGGGAGATGAAGAACACCTGGAATGAGGTGTTAGGTGAAAATGAGAAAAAGGACAAAGTGTGCCACGAGGATGAATGGACAGGTGTCATGAAGGGAGGGGAACACATGGCAGCAGAGGAGAGGCGACTCGAGAGGATGACCTGTTGGGGGGAAGGGCCCACGTCGATTAAAAGTAGATCAGCTGAGAAGGATGGGATCGCTTGAGCATCGTTGATCCGGGCACTTTGATCTCAGCCATTGGGAAGATGCGTGCCTGATTCTGGACCCCCCCCCTTCCGCTTAAAGGTAGAAAGGCGGGGGGGGTCTGAAATCGCCTTGTGCGCTGTTGATCTGGGTGCTCTGATCGTGACCGTTGTAGAGGTGTGCCCTCGATTCCAGACCCCCCCCTCCGCTTAAAGGTAGAAAGGCGAGGGGGGCTTCGGAATCCAATGTGGGCCACTGATCCGGGTGCTCTAATTCCTGTCGTCCAGATTTGATTTCCATTTAAACACAGGCGCATTTTGCATCCCGAACTTAGGGCAAGTGGGTTTTTAACCCATTCCTTCGCATTTTACCCCTCTTTACAAGAAATGTCACTAACATTAGGCTCCATGGGGGATAGAGTCGTCCCTACAATGCTCTAAGAACTCATTCCACAGCTTCAGTGCCTTGTTGTTGGGCTATGGAGTCAGGCTCAAAACATCATGTTGCTGAAAATACAAGCTGAAAAAAAAAAAAAAATACATGCTCAAAGGAGCTTATTTATATACAATCCTAAACTCATAAAACACTTTACATGGGGCTAGGTGAAAGAAGACTTCCACAATAGCCAATCAAGTAACTTCCTGAAGGGAAGCTCTTTCCTTTGGTCAGTTATCACAAACAGTTGATGTAACCGTGACAGCAAAACGATTACACTCTTCAACTTCCCCTTACACACTGAAGTTGAGATGGGATATGGTGGCTCCAAAGCATAAGGGAAATTCCGCTCCATGTATTCGCTGATAGGGTCATCTAATGAGTGGCCAATTCTAGGAAATTAGCGACAGACAGCCTCTTCTGCTACACAGTTGTTCACATGCATTCGAATATCTCTGATAAGCATAGGCAGGTGAATAACTGAAGTGGGCTCGCTGATCTCAGGTGGTGGCTGCTCACTGACTGGCTCTGATAAAAGGGAAGACTGCTCCTCTGGTTCTTTTTCCTCTTCTTGGCTCTCCCCCGGGTCAGATTCGTATTCATCATAAATAGTCCCCCCGGGTAAATTCTTCTCTTCCTCGTACTACTCAACATCTCCTGAAAGACTGAGATGGATGATTTCCTCATGATAATTTTCCTTAGTGAGAAAAGGACAAGGTTCTACGACATGCTCTTGGAAATTCAGCATATCAAGCTCAGACTTTGATTCGTGACTGTCATAAGTGGGCTGGCTGCTCTGATCAGCAAAAGGTGATGTGGGGTTCTGCTACTCCTCTTCCAGATAATCATCAAAGTCAGGGGGGGAACAGAGATTCTCCAACTTGCAGAAGTGGAACTATCCTCCGCTCCTCCGTTTCAACCCCGAATGTAAACACATCATGGGAGATATCGTGAAGGAAAAGAGAATAATCCTCTTCCATAACTACCTCTTCATCATTTTGATCTGAGACAACAAGCTCATCGGGGGCATATGTTAATGCATTTACGAAATATTCAATCATCTCCTTGAAAGAGCCATCTAGAACATCTAACTTGGAGACTGGAAAATCCTCCCCATTGTCCTCAGATTCCAACCTTGCATGTTGGGCAGTGAGAGATTTTTCCTGCTCTATCAGTTTACTCAGAGCATCTCCTTCCCCCAGTCTTCTATCCTTACATCCCTCATCATCACAACCTTCATCAGACATAATCATATCTGGGAGGATTTATTCTTCTTGGCTCTCCCATGGGTCAGATTCATAATGATCATAAACAGGACCCGTGGGAAAGCTTTTTCCATAATCGCCCTCAATAGAGATGCTAAGGGCCTCTGCTTCAAAGGATGGGAAATCCTCAACACATTGTTCAGCTTCCCACCTGTCAAGTCTGGCAGTGATAGATTTTACCAGCTCCATAACTTCGCCCAAAGCATCTTCTTCCTCCCTGGGATCTTCATAATCCTCCATTGTAGAGATACCAAAATCCTTTGTACATCGCTCAGCTTCTCACCTGTCAAGTCTGGTAGTGATAGATTTTACCAGCTCCATAACTTCGCCCGAAGCAGACGAATGGGGAGGAGAAATGATTGATTTCTGATCTAGGTCATCAGGATCATCCTCATAGCCTACATAAGAGACAAATCTATCTTGTATACATTTGTTGTAGTATCCCTCACAACAGCTATGAAAAATTAACTCAGAGGGATAAATCTCCTGAAAATAGGCAGTGAAGGCTGCATGGAATTTACTGAGTGAAGAAATGCTAGCAGGGGGTAAAGAATGATACCATCTACGCGCATCCCCTGCTAACGAGAACATGAACATTTTCAGTAATACTTCCTCATGATGTATCTCCCACTGATGCATGAGTTCATGAAACTCACTGAGGTGCTGAGCAGGGTTGTCCTCTTCACACTTTCCAAATATGGGCAAATAATCGCCCCATTCATTCGGAGAGGGACAACATTAGGAAAACCAGGAATAGCAGAAAAATTAAAAGGAGAAAACCTGCGAGCAAGGATTTTCTCCATGTCGAACCAGTGGAGTCACCAATTGATCTTTCAATCATGGAGTCGCCAGGTGAAAGATGCGCAGATTCAAGTGTGTCTGGTCCTTGTTCACCATCAAAGGCCAGATCCTAACGTTGTTGTTACCCCAGGAAGCTTCTCAGGCTGAGGAAGCAGCTACTGAAACGTTCTCGAGAAAGCTCCTTAGGGTCAGCTTTCAGGTGTGCTAACAGTAGCCACAGCTGAAACAGTGAAGTGGAAACAATGGAGTCACCACAGTGAAGTCGCCAGGTGCACAATAGCAATCTTTATGGGCTCTGATGTCTGATGCACCTTCAGAATCAGAGGCTCAATATCATTCTGCCCAGGGAAAATCTTCAACTTTGTCCCCGGCAACGGCGCTAGAAATGTTGGCGATGGAAGTCACTCCTAGATTGCAATAGGAGCAGAGCCCGATGCCCATCAGTTTATGTCACAGTTTGTGTATGCAAGAGGTGATCGAATGGAAGTAAACTTAGAAGATATTGTTTCAACTTCGAAACGAGGCCCGACACGCATGGGTAAGTGAGGTCTTGGACATACTTCAGACAGTGAGTTGTAGTATGGGTTTCTAGCAGACTGTAGGAGAATGCATTTAAACATGAGATCATCTTACATTCAAACGCAGAAAACTAGGGAAAACAATAGTGTCACAATAAAACCTTTATCATAACGCAACTGCAATAATTCATGTGAATCAGTCAATCATGAACTCCCTTGTATGAGATGAAAGCTTAGATGGAGTAGGAAAACTGTTTGTCATAAAACAAGAAATCTTATATACAGATGCACAACCAAGGAACTAGAATGGTTGTTAAAACTTTACAGTTGGGAGCTTCGCTCTACCATCGATGGATACAAAAATGGAGAAAACGCCTACATATACTCAAAACAACAATAGCAACAGAATCGAGATGTTGCATTAAAAACATTGCGTCTGCATAGCTTCTGACAATCTGCATCTGCAGTCTCTGAATGATCGTGCACCTATAGCAGACGCAATCGAACTCTTGACAGTCCCATGGGCGAATCGACATTCTTTTAATTCATCGTTGGACTTTCCCTTTATGGCATAGATGATGTCTAACCACCACCAACTGCTTCCTTGGGATTGAGAATGGCCCGGCTAACTTGGCACTTTTGAAACGTGGAGGGTCCCTCGCGCTACCACCTGGATTAGTCGAACGACCTGATGAACAGACATGGAGGCCATTACGAAGGATGGGGCATATAATGAGGGGTGGTGGATGGGTAGAGGAGACATGGAGCACAGGGATTGAGTGGATACGGAGCAGAGACGGTCATACATAGCTTGAGGGAGAGGGCTGAGGCGCTCTTACGACGAGGCACAGTGACGTAGAGAGATGACAGGGAAGTCATAAGGTGGTAAGACTGAAGGAGGAGGAGGGGCGAGTTGGGAGATGAAGAACACCTGGCATGAGGTGTCAAGTGAAAATGAGAAAAAGTACAAAGTGTGCCACGAGGATGAATGGACAGGTGTCATGAAGGGAGGGGAACACATGGCAGTAGGGGAGAGGTGGCTCGGGAGTATGACATGATGGGGGGAAGGGCCCACGTCGATTAAAAGAAGAGCAGCTAAGAAGGATGGGATCGCCTAAGCGTCATTGATCTGGGTGCTTTGATCTCGGTCGTTGGGAAGATGCGCGCCTAATTCTGGACCCCCCCCTTCCGCTTAAAGGTAGAAAGGCAGGGGGGGTCCGGAATCGCCTTGTGCACCATTGATCCGGGCGCTCTAATCGTGACCATCGCAAAGGTGCACCCTTGATTCCGAACCCCCCCTCCACTTAAAGGTAGAAAGGCGAGGGGGCTCTGGAATCTAATGTGGGCCGCTGATCCGGGCGCTCTAATTCCTGTCGTCCAGATTTGATTTTCATTTAAACACAGGCGCATTTTGCATCCCGAACTTAGGTCAAGTGGGTTTTTAACCCATTTCTTCGCATTTTACCCCTCTTTACAATAAATGTCGCTAACATTAGGCTCCATGGGAGATAGATTCATCCCTGCGATGCTCTAAGAACTCATTCCACAGCTTCAGTGCCTTGCTGTTGGGCTATGGAGTCAGGCTCAAAACATCCTACCGCTGAAAATACAATCCGAAAAAAAAAAAAAAAAATGCATGCTCAAAGGAGCTTATTTATATACAATCCTAAACTAATAAAACACTTTACATGGGGCTAGGTGAAAGCAAACTTCCACCATAGCCAATCAAGTAACTACCTGAAGGGAAGCTCTTTCCTTCGGTCAGTTATCACAAACAGTTGATGTAACCGTGATAGCAGAACGGTTACACTCTTCAACTTCCCCTTACACACTGAAGTTGAGATGGGATATGGTGGCTCCAAAGAATAAGGGAAATGTCGCTCCATGTATTCGCTGACAGGGTCATCGAATGAGTGGCCAATTCTAGGAAATTGGCGACAGACAGCCTCTTCTGCTACACAGTTGTTCACATGCAGCCGAATATCTCTGATAAGCACAGGCGGGTGAATAACTAAAGTGGGCTCGCTGATCTTAGGTGGTGGATGCTCACTGACTAGCTCTGAACAAAGGGCAGACTGCTCCTCTGGTTCTTTTTCCTCTTCTTGGCTCTCCCCTGGGTCAGATTTGTATTTATCGTAAACAGACCCCCCGGGTAAATTCTTCTCTTCCTCATACTGCTCAGCGTCTCCTGAAAGACTGAGATGGATGATTTCCTCGTGATAAATTTCCTTAGTGAGCAAAGGACAAGGTTCTGCGACCTGCTCTTGGAAATCTAGCATATCAAGCTCAGACTCTGATTCGTGACTGTCATAAGTGGGATGGCTCCTCTGATCAGCAAAAGGTGATGTGGGGTTCCACTTCTCCTCTTCTATATAATCATCAAAGTCAGGGGGGAACAGAGCTTCTCCAACTTGCAGAAGTGGTACTATACCTCGATCCTCCGTTCCGACCCTGAATGTAAACACATCATGGGAGATCTCGTGAAGGAAAAGAGAATAATCCTCTTCCATAACTACCTCTTCATCGTTTTGATCTGAGACAACAAGCTCATTGGGGGAAAATGTTAATGCGTTTACGAAATCTTCAATAATCTCCTTGAAAGAGCCATCTAGAACATCTGCCTTGGAGACTGGAAAATCCTCCCCATTGTCCTCAGATTCCAACCTTGCATGTTGCGTAGTGAGAGATTTTGCCTGATCTATCAGTTTACTCAGAGCATCTTCTTCCCCCAGTCTTCTATCCTTACAACCCTCATCATCACAACCTTCATCAGACATAATCATATCTGGGAGGATTTCTTCTTCTTGGCTCTCCTATGGGTCAGATTCATAATGACCATAAACAGGACCCGTGGGAAAGATTTTTCCATAATCGCCCTCAGTAGAGCTGCTAAGGGCCTCTGCTTCAAAGGATGGGAAATCCTTAGCACATTGTTCAGCTTCCCACCTGTCAAGTCTGGCAGTGATAGATTTTACCAGCTCCATAACTTCGACCGAAGCATCTTCTTCCTCCCTGGGATCTTCATAATCATCCATTGTAGAGATACCAAAATCCTCTGTACATCGCTCAGCTTCCCACCTGTCAAGTCTGGAAGTGATAGATTTTACCAGCTCCATAACTTCACCCGAAGCAGACAAATGGGGAGGAGAAATGACTAATTTCTAATCTAGGTCATCAGGATCATCCTCATAGCCTACATTAGAGACAACTCTATCTTGTATACATTTGTTGTAGTATCCCTCACAACAACTATAAAAAATCAACTCAGAGGGATAAATCTCCTGACAATATGCAGTGAAGGCTGCATGGAATTCACTGAGTGAAGACATGCTAGCAGGGGGTAAATTATGATACCATCTACGCACATCCCCTGCTAACGAGAACATGAACATTTTAAATAATACATCCTCATGATGTATCTCCCACTGATGCATGAGTTCATGAAACTCACTGAGGTGCTGAGCAGGGTTGTCCTCTTCACACTTTCCAAATATGGTCAAATAATCTCCCCATTCATTCGGAGAGGGGACAACATTATGAAAACCAGGAATAATAGAAAAATTAAAAGGACCAAACCTACGAGCAAGGATTTTCTCCCTATCGAACCAGTGGAGTCGCCAATTGATCTTTGAATCATGGATTCGCCAGGTGAAAGATGTGTAGCTTCGAGTGTGTCTGGTCCTTGTTCACCATCAAAGGCCTTATCCTAACATTGTTGTTACCCCAGGAATCTTCTCAGGCTGAGGAAGCAGCTGCTGAAACCTTCTTGAGAAAGCTCCTTAGGGTCAGCTTTCAGGTGTGCTAACAGTAGCCACAACTGAAATAGTGAAGTGGAAACAATGGAGTCGCCACAGTGGAGTTGCCAGGTGCACAGTAGCAATCTTTAAGGGCTCTGATGTCTGATGCACCTTCAGAATCAGAGGCTCAAAGTCATTCTGCCCAGGGAAAATCTTCAACTTCGTCCTCGGCAACGGTGCCAGAAATGTTGGCGACCGAAGTCACTCCTGGATTGCAACAGGAGCAGAGCCCAACGCCCATCAGTTTATGTCACGGTTTGTGTATGGAATAGGTGATCGAATGGAAGTAAAATTGGATGATATTGTTTCGAATCCGAAACTAGGGCCGACATGCATGGGTAAGTGAGGTCTTGGACATACTTCAGACAGTGAGTTGTAGTAAGGGTGAGTAGGGGGGAAGACTTATATCAGAGAGATGCAAAGGTATGTTGTCAACATCAGGTTTCTAGTAGACTGTAGGAGAATGCATTTAAATGTGATATCATCTTACATTCAAACGCATAAAACCAGGGAAAACAATAGTGTCACAATAAAACCTTTATCATAACGCAACTGCAATAATTCATGTGAATCAGTCAATCATGAACTCCCTTGTATGAGATGAAAGCTTAGATGGAGTAGGAAAACTGTTTGTCATAAAACAAGAAATCTCATATACAGATGCACAACTAGGGAACTAGAATGGTTGTTAAAAATTTACAGTCGGGATCTTCGCTCTACCATCGATGGATACAAAAATGGTGAAAATGCCTACATATACTCAAAACAACAACAACAACAGAATCGAGACGTTGCATTAAAAACATTGTGTCTGCATGGCTTCTGACAATCTGCATCTACAGTCTCTAAATGATCGTGCACCTATGGCAGATGCAATCAAACTCTTGACAGTCCCATGGGTGAATCGATGTGCTTTTAATTCATCGTCGGACTTTCCCTTTATGGCGGAGATGATGTCTAACCACCACCAACTGCTTTAATAACTGCTTCCTTGGGATTGAGAATGACCCGGCTAACTTGGCACTTTTGAGACGTGGAGGGTCCCTCGCGCTGCTACCTGGATTAGTCGAATGACCTGATGAACAGACGTGGAGGCCAGTACGAAGGCTGGGGCGTATAATGAGGAGTGGTGTATGGGTAGAGGACACATGGAGCGCGGGGCTTGAGTGGATACGGAGCAGAGACGTTCATACATAGCCTGAGGGAGAGGGCTGAGGCACTCTTACGACGAGGCACAGTGACATAAGGAGATGACGGGGAAGTCATAAGGCGGCGAGACTGAAGGAGGAGGAGGGGCGAGTTGGGAGATGAAGAACACCTCGCATGAGGTGTCAGGTGAAAACAAGATAAAGGACAAAGTGTGCCACGAGGATGAATGGACAGGTGTCATGAAGGGAGGGGAACACATGGTCGCAGGGGAGAGGTGGCTTGGGAGGATGACATGATGGGGGGAAGGGCCCATGTCGATTAAAAGCAGAGCAGCTGAGAAGGATGGGATCGCCTGAGCACCATTGATCTGGTCTCTTTGATCTCGGCCATTGGGAAGATGCGCGCTTGATTCTGGACCCCCCCCCTTCCGCTTAAAGGTAGAAAGGCGGGGGGGGTCCAG
>ML801235.1:147473-169942 GCA_009831015.1 Picea engelmannii | reverse complement strand
GTAGAAAGGAAGGGGGGCTCCAGAATGCAATGTGGGCCACTGATCCGGGCGCTCTAATTCCTGCTGTCCAGATTTGATTTCCATTTAAACACAGGCGCATTTTGCATCCCGAACTTAGGGAAAGTGGGTTTTTAACCCATTCCTTTGCATTTTACCCCTCTTTACAAGAAATGTCGCTAACAGAATGTATATCAACTTTGGAAGATGATGTAGGCATTTGGGAGGTAGGAGTAACAAAGTTTTTGTGAGAGAGAATAGGTTCAGATTTAACTTCTTTATCAAGCTCAAACTCTTCTGCAGAAACTTGTCTGAGTCTTTTATGGGGGATTTCAAGATCAGAAGACAATTCGATAGGATCTTAAGTGCTTGGAGGTTTTACATTAGGTTTTCCACTTGCATTTCGAGTACTTCTTCGAAAATATTCCCCTTTGAACCGATTGGCTCCTCTTCTATTTGTAGCGACTGAAGCAAAGTCATGTTGAAATGCATCTTGTAACTTATTATATTGAGGATCAACATGTGTTGAAGGCAATGAGGACTTATCAGTAATATTTTTGGTTTTCTTACCAGATGAGGCTGCAAGAGAATCAATAATTTTCTTGTCCTTTTGATCAGACAAAGAGATAGTTTGAGTTGGAGGGTTTGGAGTCTTCAGAGAGTGAGGCTTAGATGGAGTAACAGTCCGTAAATCAATTGATCTCTTGTTGTTCTTGAATGTGAGATGGGGGTTTGAGAATTGATAGAGGAATTAATCCCATGTCTTTCCCTGTTTTGTCAACTCAGTTATGACAAGAAATTTGATGAGGTCGTGGTGGAATAGACTATTGTGAGGATTGGCCAAGTTTTTACGCACTTGGGAAGACATTTTCTCAAGAATTTTCAAGAAGTAGAAACAAAAATTCAGGGGCTTATTAAATTGGAAATGAGCTAACAGACGAAAATGGAAATCTTTGAAGACAAAGTACCTACCTTCACAAGTGATAATCCTGGTAATTACGATCAGGGAATTCATCCTTGATCCATTCTTTGGAGTACTCTTTATCTCCAGAAACATTTTGAAATTTAGGATTGAATACTTTGTTGTAGCTTGGTCATGGCAATGGATGGTGTTTGAACCATCGATCCCCAACCCGTGGAAATTTTGTGGCTGAGGTAATTGACTCCTCAAATACCAAGAAGGCTAGAGACCCTACGCACGCTAGCCTCCCATCGAACCTGAGAGAAAATTGCAGTGAGACACCATCATCATGGCCCTGCAGACTAGCCAAGAATGGTCCCCACCCTGTGCGAAGGAAATATCTCTACACTATGTGAATTAAGGAATGGCCAAAAGCTCATCGTAGGAGGAAGGTTCATAGTGTTTAGGCATGGTGAGCATGAGCGTGACACAGCAAACAAGGAATGAGTGGAATGGAAATTGGGGCAAAACACCCAATTTTTAATGCAATTGATGTGGAAAATGGTTGACTTCATGAGCAAATTCATCACACACAATTGACAAGTGTGACTATGATTGCGCAACATTTGAATTTCAAATGGTGTACTTTGGAGGCAATTTGCAATTATGTGTGAATTATATCAATGTCCAAGTATTTGACTTGGACATTTTATCATAAAAAATGCATTAAAAAGTTTGAGTTTAATTATCAAAATGAATTTTAACAACATACCATTCAATTCATCTTAACTTACCAATGAAACAGGTGTATCCATTCGAACGATCCTGTTTGCATGCAATCGTGGTCATTTACAATATATGCATACCTCATCTGATCTTCCATATGGTGCTTAATCTGGTTGTCTAGATGGCAACCCATCCGGTCTTCCAAATACCACTCCAAATGGAACTCCATATGTGATCTAGAATTGGATCTAGGAGCTTGATGGGGCTCATAAAGGCCTAAAAATAAAAGTTCTTAGAATCTCTTCAAAATGGACGTGTGCATAGGAATCATCGATATGAACCCAATGCAACTTGAACGGTCTCAAACAGAAGTGGTATGCTCCATATACGGTGATCTATTCGTTTTGCCAAACATGCAAAAAACATTATGACTATACAGTCCGTACAGTGCCATGTGGCAGTTTACTGTACAGACCGTACAATTGACGTGGTAGAAACAATTGGCAATGATGTGGCAGGTTCCCTACAATTGACATGATAGGATGACTGAGCGTACGGATGAATGATGTGTCATTACGGTTGGGCCAATCAGGGAGTGACATGTGTCACCACTACAAGGGTGACACGTGGAACATTCGTACGACACATGGAAGGTACAAGTACAGTGGCAGGTGACTGGGTTGACAGTTCAGCAGATAGGTGGACCATTCATTGTTTGAAACGTGGCATGTTTTTTCAAATGGCATTGTGCCACGTGGCCCAGACATGGGCTTCCACGTGGCACCCATGGATTGGCTCGTTGGTTGGAAAAATTTGTTGGAGTTTATGAGGTTCGAACCATGGACCTCCCTGGATGCCAAGATCTCGCATAGGTCAAGCTACTAGCCTGCCTACAGGGTGTGACTAAACCTATATCAATGCAGATTTTATTTAAAGTACTACGATATGGGTATTGGCGAAAAGGAGGGGTTGGGGCCTAGCTCCACCCCACAATTTTATTACACCATACAACCCAATGTTAAAAACACCGGCACATACCTTCCACAATGAGGATTAACATGGGGGGGGCAACGGATCTACATTGTGAATCAGATTTTGGAGCAGAGAGGGTCAATCGACAGGAGGCTTATCCCATCCGATCAGACCCCGGTCACATGGGATGCACAACAAATCCAGGAGCCAGCGAGGTAAGGGCCAGCGCGCAGCCCTAGGGGCCTGGTGCTTGGCCATATTAAACCATATGACCCTGTATAAGGTGTGCGCACCCAGGCCAGAGGGGCTTAGCCCAATATTTGTGCAAAATTGGTTTTTAAACCATATTATATGGATTTTTATTGATTTATAATCCCTTTTTTGGAGATTTTTGTCATTATTGGGAGATATTGGACCATTTTTTAGGCTAGATCTTAGGGGGAAGTTGGGATATGGTTAACAAATTCATATCTATATAAACCAGGGATTCTTGAGGCCATAGGAGGAGGTTCAAAACAAGTTTATGCTACCGGATTGTTGAGCCAAAGCCATTGTCATACAGGGAAGCTATTGAGGAGTGCACCTTTGCAGGCCATTTCTGGGAGCTTTGTTCATCGTATTTGGGTGCCATTAGTTTTGATGGGTTCGTGAGATCTGGTAGAACAAGACCAGCTCAGTTTTGTAATACATTGACACTTTCATGATGTACATTTAAAGCTTCAAACAGAAATAAGAAAGCCCACTGAGACAAGGCCTGGAGACGTAGGCGAGATTGTCGAAATCCATTATCACATTGGTGTTATGGTTTGTTGTTGTTTTATGCTTATTTCTAGATTTGAATATGCTTAATGGCTGCTATGTTTAATTCATATTTCTTCCTCTTTCATTCGGCTTCCTAATTGGCTAATTAACACATGCTTAATAACTCAACCATTGTCATTTAAAAGATCCATTTGGATCAAGTTGGTATTAGATCTAGTTGATGTTTGGATTTGAGTTTGCATGTTAACCAGGGAAGAGCTCATCTCAAGGGAGAAAATTGCATCTACGGGAGGACTTTTGCAAGATGAGAAGGATATGCGAAAAACTCTCCTTGCCATGTCCGAGATGGTGAAGGTGTTGTATGAAGACTACTTGGAATGAAAGAGATTGGTTCAAGAGAAATCTTCAAATAAAAACAAAAGAAAATAAGGATTGAAGGAAGTGACTTCTACATATGTTTCAGAAAACACATATGAGGTATATAGTGAAGGTCATTCATCAATTTCTCCTTGTTCCCATCAGGATGGTTTTGGTGCATTTGAAAAACATACAAGAGGTATAGGTTTGAAATTGCTAACCGGGATGGGTTATGAAGGAAAGGGCCTTGGATGTAAAGGCCAAGGTATCGTTAATCCCATTGAGGTTGTGGAAAGACCTCATTATTTAGGATTGGGATATGGAGAAGTGGATATTGTAGCATCCTCCAAGATGGGTTCCAAAACTTCGGAAGCAAGTAATTCTTCGAATGGCCAACTTAAGTCATTGTTGGAACACTTCATGAAAGGTGATGGTGTATCACTCCATGATGGTGATAGTGAATGCAATTCATCTCCCAAGCAAAGTGAAGATCAACAAGGAAGGTATAATGGTCATGATTTTTCCAAATCTCTTTTTGATTATAAAAAACAAATTCATGTAATCCAAAACTTGTGGAATATGTACCCTTGTACTTTTTGTCATTCACCCAAGAATTGTGTTGCCAAGTGTTGGAAGAGACAATATTTGTACAGGAAGTTTATGTCGACCAGGAAGGAAACACGACATAAAGACTCAACTCCACAACAAAAGCAAGAGAAGGGAAAACAAGTTTGGATGCCAAAAACTCATTGTACTTATTACAATAGGAGTGGACATCAAAAGACTAGTTGTTGGAAGCTTAATCTGAAGCTTCGTCCAAAGAAGGAAAAAAGGATTGTGCATGTACTCAAGAAGGAAGAGGCATTACCAACGAAGAAAGAGGAACACCATGAAGGAAAGAAACCAGCCACTTGGCTTTTCCAGAAGTGGATGTCACAACTTCATTGTATTTTGCTTCCATTAATGTAATCACACATGTTGAAATGATGACTTGTTATAACATCATTTTTGTACAACATAGTGTTTTTTTTTGTCTTTATGAGTATGTAACCAGTAAGGTTCATTTTGTAACCTTTTGGAGGACCAAAAAGTCTTTAGTGGGGAGGTGTGATCCATAATTGGATCCAGGAGCTTGATGGGGATTAGAAAGGCCTAAAACTCAAAGTGATAATAATCTCTTCAAAATGCACATGTGTGTAGGCCTCATCGATACGAACCCAACGCAAATCAATTGGGCTCAAATGGATGTCATATGCTCCCGATATGGCGATATGTTCGTTTTTCCAAACAAACAAAAAAATGATGATTGTACAGTCTGTATAGTGCCATGTGGAAGCTAACTATATAGGCTGTGTCAGTACGGTTGGGCCAATCATGGAGTGACATGTGTCACCACTGCAAGGGTGACATGTGGCACATCCATACGACATGTGGCAGATACAAGTATAGTGGCAGGTAACTGGGTTGACAACTCAGTAGATAGGTGGACCATTCATTGTTCGACACATGGCATTTTTTCAAAAAATGGTGTGGTGCCACATGGCCCAGACATGGGCTTCCACATGGAACCCATGGATTGGTTTGTTGGTTGGAAAAATTTGTTGGATTTTATGAGGTTTGAACCATGGACCTCCCTGGGCACCAATCTCTCGCGTAGGTCGGGCTACCAGCCCGCCTACTGGGTGTGACTTAACCTATATTAGTGCAGCTCTTATTTAAAGTACTATGGTATGGGTATTGGCGGAAAGGGGGGGCTGGGGCCTAGCCCCACCCCGCGGTTTTATTACACCATACAACCCAATGTCAAAACAACCATTGCATACCTTCCACAATGAGGATTAGCACAAGGTACCAATGGATCTGCCATGTGACTCAGAGTTTGGAGCAGAGAGGGTTGATCGGCAGGGGGCTTATCCCATCCAATCGGACCCCAGTCACATGGGATGCGGAACAAATCTAGGAGCCAGCAAGGTAAGTGCCAGCACGCAACCCCTAAGGGGATGGCAAATGGCCATGTTAAACCATATGACCCTGTATAAGGTGTGCATGCCCAGGCCAAAGAGGATTAGCCCAATATTTGTGCAAAAGTGGTTTTTAGACCATATTATATGGATTTTTATTGATTTATAGGCCTGTTTTGGGAGATTTTGGTCATTATTGGGACATATTGGATGCTTTCTTAAGCCAGATCTTGGGGGGAAGTTGGGAGATGGTTACCAACTTTAGATATATATAAACTAGGTCTTCTTGAGGCCATAGGAGGAGGTTCATAATAGTTTTATTCTTCTAAATTGTTGATCCAAAGCCATTGTCATGCGGGGAAGCTATTGAGGAGCGCACCTTTGTGGGCCATTTCTAGGAGCTTCATTCATCCAATTTGGGTGCCGTCAGTTTTGATGTGTTTGTGAGATCTGGTAGAACAATACCAAATCATTTTTGTAATCCATTATCATTTTCATGATGTACATTTAAAGCTTCGAACAAAAATAAGAAATCCCACTGAGACAAGGCCCAGAGACGTAGGCGATATTGTCGAACTCCATTATCACATTGGTGTTATGGTTTGTTGTTGTTTTATGCTTATTTCCAGATCTGAATATGCTTAATGGTTGCTATGTTTAATTCATATTTCTTTCTCTTTCATTCATCTTCTTAATTGGCTAATTAACACATTCTTAATAACTCAACCATTGTCATTTAAAAGATCCATTCGGATCAATCTGGAACTTCATATGTTACTCCTATGCAAGTAGACATTATCCCCATTATAATGGACGTTCACCCATAGCACTCAGTTTGGGAAATTTCTGGCAGTCATGGTGAACAGGATCATGGATAGGATAAGTGTGAATAGAAGGATCCACCGTTAATTGTCTTGTCATCGTTCTTGTAACACTATAAAACAATTTGTTCCTCTGTTCATAGGTGTGTAACACAAATCTGTAGTGAGCATTTAATAGTCTTTAATTGACACAAAGAACCAGTTAAGCAGTCTTTCATTAAAAAATGTACAGCAGGTTGATAACACACAGTGATGTCAGCAGTATAGAATTTAGCATTTTAATAGAAACAACTACTGATATAATAGCCCAGAATATTGTAAAAACAATATAACAGAATTTTTATAGAGATTCTACTTCCTCTTCTCATGGATTATAATATATATGGGTAGTGTTTATCATTTGTCAGCTCAGGAAACCCCTCCCCCACTCCTAAGTATTGTGACACCTCAAAATCAAAGATATAGGGAACTAGTCAATTCTCCCAATAACCTAATATTTACAGTTTTCCAAGTGTAGAGATAAATTTCACACATTATTTTGATGAGATGGTTAAAATATGGCCCCACCTATAAGACAAAACATCCTACATATAGTTAAGAAGAGGTAGGCGAGAGAGTCTTAGGATAGTATTAAAGCTAGTTCCCAATGGCAGATTTATGGAGTTCATTGACCTTTTCTTAACCATGCATACTTCTTTTTAGCTTTGTCTACAAGTAATTTCATACATCAAGACAGGTTTTAAGATTTAGGAATTTTATTTATTGTTTGCCAGATCATCACCCTTGCTAGGTAGAATGCCCCGCTTCTAGCAAGCCTGTTTAGTACTCCGACGAGTTTACCTAGTCATACCATAGGCTGGTACCCACTGCCAGCAGACTTGTTCAGTATCCCAATGGGTTAACCTCTTACACCCTTTTACAACAGAGAATGGTCCACCATCTTTTAAGATTTTTATATAAATATTTATTTTTGCAAGAAGATGGGGAGACAACTCTGAATTTTTTTATTTAAGACTAGGATGGTATTTATGTTAGAGGATGACTCTTCTTTATGTATTCCTTATAGATTGTCCTGATTTAAGGGGTGCTTAAGTGGACGTATCCTATCTAAATATATGGTATAATCAAGCATTTTTAGTGTGTAGTGGATGGTACCATTGGAAAAGAACAGAAAGGTATCTTTAGGCTCGACTCACTTTCTTCTTTTTTTAAGTTATAGTGATGTTTCCATGACTAACTGCTAATCAGACCTTCTTGCTACTCTTTCATAAAGATAATTTACTCACCTACTCAGGGTTCTTGGGGAAATTGTACGAGTAACCTCTAGGTTTTATAAGACAAGGTGTCACTTCCTTATATCCTCTTGTGGTGGAGGTTAAGAGAAAATTCCATTAAAGATGCCTTGAGAAAAAGGAAGATAGAATCTTGCAAAAATATGGCTAATTCACAGCAAGCAATCATAAAAATTCATTATTCAATTGATGCTTAAGCATACAACAGAGTTCAAATATAGCAATATTTTTTTCCGAAGTAAAATACTTCCCTTTTTGTCTCCTTGGAGTTGTCCACTTGTTGGTAGATGAATACCTGCAAAATTTTTCTAAAACTATTTGTCAAAAACCACACTCTAAAATATCAAAAACTAATGAGATCAAGTCACAGGCACATGTATCTCATAGTTCGTTTATTAAAAAGAAAATGTAAAATGAGGCTTCACTAGACTTTAAGTTAAACTAACAACTGCAAATTTTATTTATTATCCTACCCTACCTAAAAAGAAAGGAAAATATTTATTCAAGTGTAAGAACTTTTCCAATGTAACCATGTCCGAAGCAAGATAAGATACATACCCATATCCACATATCAAAAAGTTACCATAGTGATTACCTGGATATGAAGAACCAACCAACCTACTTGTTTTGGCATCAGAAGGTGTTGAAGAAGAGAATAGTATTGCGGCATGATGACCTTTTGAAACCAAATTTCAATGTAATCTTGATATTCATCAACAGTAAATTGTATGCTCTCCTTCATCATACTATGCAGATCCTCTTCTTCTAGATGATTGACTTCTGAAGTACATAAAGGATTTGCTGAGATGGATGTTGATAAATCCTCAATCCTAGGTCTTAGTGATTTCTCTCCACCAAATGTAGTCCATAATTTTTCATCTTCCTTCGCAGTTTGGAAAGGAAAATCATTTTGTAGCTCATAGGACCTTGATTCTTCTAATATTTCCAGAGAGGTAGATACACTTTTGGCTTCTACCAAAATGTGTTCTTCCTGAAAAGAAGAAATCTCGACTGCTACTGGGATTTGAGAAAGCTCCCTCAAGCTAATGGTTGCTTCTGAGTTCATCTTGTCGCTTGATAAAACTTGGTTCACACAAAGATTAGTGTCTAGGGTTCTTACATCACCCAAAATTTAATATTTGATTTTGATGATTCTGATCAAGACTACTTACCACAAAAACATATTTGCACAAATCAAACAAACATTTGTATGAAATAAAATGTGTTTGTAGTAAAGAAATCAAACTTACACTCACTCCTGCATTAAATGGCGGAAAGTAAACACACCCAAACTTACAGAAAGAAAAACACATTGGCGTAAAGTTAAATTGCAGGAAAGTAAATTGCAAGAAAGTAAACATACTAAGAAAAATAAACAAACTTGCAGAAAAAGTAAACACTCTTGCGGAAAGGGAACAACAAGGCTTTGGAGCGACCCATTAAAATGGATGCAAAGGTTCTTACCTCTCGTCTTAAAGTTTCTCCTCCCCCTTGTTGTGTATAATTAAAGGAAACCTACCTACCTATGCTCTAATCCCTTTAGCACCTCCCCGACAACGGCACCAAAAATGCCGAGTAAAATATATACCATCTAATTTGACATTAAATTTTCAACCTGGGGCTCGTAGGCTTCGATGTGCCAGCATTGTATGTGTAGGTCTAGAGCTCTAATCTATCCTAGCCTCTCCTAATCTAATGCCAATAAACTCAAATAATGAAGAGATTTACTTTAAATTTAAAAAGTAATCTACAACTATGAATGGAAGAAAAGCTAATGAAAAGATTGTGTAGCTAAGGAGATAGTTTACCCTAGGGATCAACACTCTTTCAATTTACAATTCTACTTGAAAAAGATGACTTTTAAAATCTATTTAAACAACATATTCTATGCTAAATATGCAAAAGAAATCTTTAACTAATGATCTTTAAGCAATCTAAGACTATGGACTATTTGATCTATCTCTAAATAAGCAAATAACAAGCAATCTATCTTTGAACTATTTCATGTATCTATTTAATCTACCTTTGAATAAGCAAATGACAAGTAATCTATCTCTAAATTGTTTAATCTATCTATTTAATCTACCTCTAAATAAGCAAATGACAAGTAAGCAAATAAGCAAATAATCTGTCAAATTATCTTTACAAGTAAACTCTATTCTTAAAGCAAAAGCTCCCAATTATTTCTATCTTGTAAGAATGAACACTCATCTACCTAACTAAAAGAAAGAAAAGAAATAATTCACATCCCGATGGCATCTAACTACTAATGACAATTCAAGTAAACATCAATCATTCACTCTATCACACTAATACTGGAAAATACTTTGTTCAAAATCACTAATTCAAGCAAAGCTATAAACTCATAAATTCATAATTTAACACTTAATTAAAAATCTTAATTCAAATTCATACTAAAAATGACAACAAAAACACTCTGTGAAAACCTACAATTCTTGACTAATGCTATTTAGAAATTACAACTCAAATTCATAACTGAGACTTCGTTAAAAATCATAACCTAAGTGAACTAAACTATCATTAAAAATCATACTCAAAATCAACCAAAATGCTATTAAAAATCATAACTCAAAAATCCATTTCTATCCTATCATGCTAAAGAAAAATTGACAAATGAAATAGACCTATAGAGAGCATTTTCAATTACAAATAAACGTATCATAAAACTACCAAAACTAAAGCAATTAATCTATCAAAGCTACACATAAACCTATCTAAATGAGTACTCTACAGAGTAATTTATAGCTAGGGAGAAAAAGACATAACGATGTAATTAAACAACTCTACAACCTACAACAAAATATAATCATTAACACATAGCAACGGATGCCCCTCTATGATATACACAATTCAGAAGGCAATCTACAATTAAGAGAAAGTGTACAAGAAGATGAATTAGATAAGCAATCTGCAATTTAAAATATACACATAGTAAGCAATTGAAATGAGAAATCTACATAGTAAAGAGATGATTTTGAAATCTAAGAAAGGCAACAAGATAAATAGAAATATGTATTGATATAGAAAATCACCCAGACCATTGGTGGGCCCCCCAGAAGGGCGTGGAAACACTCCAACAGGAAAAACGCAAACGCTAAATTAACACAGCACTGTCATTAAGCATAAAAACAGAGTATATGAAAAGAATGGTGATAATGTCTGTATGAAAGAATAAGAATTAGTCTCCTCATTCGTGCCACAGGTAGTGGTATTTATAGATGATTATAGCTTGAGAGGTCGACCACTGGAAGGGTCAACCTCCTCTAAAAATATCAAACTCATTAAATGAGTTCTAACAACAGCATCTTCTAGTAATTTCGTGAGCCACTCAACGATCACTACAACCACCCAATCCGAGGTGTGTCGAGCTCTTTAGTTGGATACCACGAGGGGTCAAAAAACCCAAATCCTCGATTCGTCCACCAAAGGCCACCAATGTACCAACCGCCAGCTCCAATGTGCTCTGAGTGTTGGATCACGTGTCGGATGGAGTGTCGGATTGCGTCCCAGATCAAGTGTTGAACGGAGTGTCGGACGAGGTACCAGATGGAGGATCAGACCATGATTTTTCCCTGTTGCAAGAAAACCATACATTAGATCTTCATAAACATCGAACTAAGCTGAATTGATCACAAAACCATTGCAAAAACACCAATTATACATACCTGGTGCGAATTCATGGTGAATTGATTATATAAACCTTTGAGAATCCTTCAAAATGGATAATATAATGCATAGAATATGTAATATCGATGAAAAAAGGATTTGATCATCGCAATAAAATAATCAAAACATGAACCCAACACTTGGTGTGAGCTTCCTCTTCATTCTGGGCCCGACACCTTACTGCACACCCTTGGCTATCTATTCTCTACTCCTTCACTCATCATTCTCTCTCATATCATCTCTTCTTATGTATCTTTCATCTATTTTTCTCCTCTACTCTTCCAGGTCCATTCCATTCCTCACCTCATCTCAACAACTTCTTTGATCCTCCTCACTAGATCCATGCTCTCATTCTTTTATTTTTCACCACCTTTTCCAGAACCCCCCTAGCGCTAGCACATAATAACACAAGATATACGTGGTTCACCCTAGTGTGGGGCTACGTCCACCAACTCTTGTCTTCTTTATTAGTCTCTTCCAATCTTCTTACATGAACCAAGCCACAAAGCCACCTCTTCATAGGACAGGAACTCTGCAATCACCTCACTAGATCCTCCTTCCCTGACATAGGTCAAGGCATAGAGCCTTCTTACAATCACTTGTACTTAACTCTGCAAGTATTAACACAGTATGCGCTAAGCATTCACAATTATTCACACTTAGAAAAATCCAACAGTACTACTCTTACATCTCTCAACCACTTATTTATACATTACGAGAGAGGCCTAAGAATGGATAAAACCCATGGGTCGACATCCCATACCCATTACATAAATACTAAAACCCAAAAATCCCACAAAGTGGGTGAGATCTCGCGATCTCTGCTTCGCATGGGCGCTCTGTCTTCGACCAGCCTATCGAAGTCCCAAAAATGGTCAAACACAACCAACGTTTCCTCAAAACTTGGTTGAGGGCCAACAAGCCCCCAACACTCACCTTTGACTCATCTTGAGTCACTATGATCTAGGAAACACTGCTTCGAAGGCCTCGAGCTTAGCTCGAGCTTCCTCGACTTGCTGCTTTGCCAGAGCCTCCTACTCGGTGAACTCCTGAAGGACTTGCTCGGTGACAGGCCCTTCTAGGCGATGTTCCACTATTATGACCACATGTTCCAACTATGATCCTTGTCCCTTAATCTCTTCAAAGAGGGTGCAAGATTCATCCTGCACCGGCTGGATTTTATGTGTCACCTCCATAACTCTGCTCTGCATGGAAGTGACCTGATTCTGAACTGCGCACTGCTCCTGGGACCTTTTCATCTTTTCCATTGTAGTAAGTAGCTTCAGTTGGGCTTGCACTGTCGATGCTTGTTGCTTCTCTTCTTGGAGATGTGCTTCCAATTTCCTCAGCTTCAGGTCTTATGCAAGGCTCTCATAGGTCTACGCACTTCGATCAGTTAATTTTTTACATTTAGAGGCCAACTCCCTGATTATTTCTACTACACTCCTGGCATTTTCTTCCCTCTAGTCCCACACTTCTTGCGGAGTGCTCAACATTGTTTGAAGTTTTATCTCTGCTACTCTTACTTGAAGCTGTTGAATGGCATCAACAAGCTTCCCCACCTAGCTCTCACTTGTATCTTCTTCCATCTGTGCCAAGCCTGACACAGAGTGAAGTGCTCTAGTTACGGCTTCCTTGACCGCAGTCTGCTATGCAAGCAGCTAGTCTTTCTCTTTATGGATCTTCTCTCTATCTTCCTTGAACTTCGCTCTAATGTCATCTTTCTCTTGTTGCACAACCTGAACTCATTCTAAGGCCTCCTCCTTTTCTTGCTTCAAGGCCTCTGTGGCTTTCTCTTTTTCTTCCTGGACCCAACGAAGGCGAGCCTCTGTCGCATCTACTATCCTTCGCAATTGGGTGGGCTCATCCCCCAATTCTGCACTTTCTGATGAATATGGTGTAGTAGGCATTGTGCGGCTCGAATAAATGGATTTATGTACCCCCTTCAGCTCCGCCTTGATTCTTTCATACATCATCTCTTGCTTTTCTTCATTTCACTGCAAGATATCCTTCGAAGCATATTCTATAGCTGCAATGATGAGGTCAATATCATCCACTGTGAGCACATTCTGCGACTGGGGATCATTGGCTCAGGATTTCTTCCGTGCTAAGGGTTTCTGTTGAGAAACCTTTCTTTTCTTAGATGTCTCAGCCTCTATAAGGGGATCCTTTAGTGGTGTCACTTCACCTTTATCTTTCTTGTCTTGTTCCCCTTCCTCCTATTGGCTTACTTCGTTGCCTCCTCCTCCTCCAGTGAGTTATGTGCAGTTTCCTCCTACGTGTTGTCTATGTCCTGTACTTCCTCTGTCTTCTTCTTTCTCTTTGCGCTGCTCAGTCCATCATATTCATTTCGAGTGACCAAAGGGCTTCTGATGATGTCAGGGTCATAAAGATCTGTATCTTCCACTGGTACAAGGAATTCGGCTAGCCACTCCTTGGATATCTCCTCCATGTCTTCATCAGTCAATTTGTAGTAGGACTACAGCTCCTCCTTCCTTTCATCCCTGTGTGCAATGATGTAGATGAAGTGGCGGTCTGTGCAGAACTTTGCTAGCAGCCTGTAAGTATGCAAGGTGTTCGGGGTCATTCAGGGGAATGACTCAATGGCTCATGTGAGATGTAGGTAGTAGGCATGGAACACCGCATTTGATCGCCATTACTTCACCATGTCACTCATATACCACAAGGTGGTGAACCTCGTGGCCAATGGTTCTGATGGCTCAACTTCTGGGAATGTTGTTCCCTCTGACATCTCCCAAGTGAAAAATTCTATGAGAATCAATAACCAGCTAAAGTGGAATTCATAGCCTTGGTCCTATGCTTCGTGACATTCCTTCTCCAACTCGTTGACGAGGTATCTCACCCAGTTCATTTATAGTCCTTCGACACACTTCCCTGCGAGGTCGACTATGAACCCTGTGACTTGTGTCAGTCAATTGTTCCTGATGAGCTTTCCAACGATCAACTAACAAGCTAGGCGCAATGCACCATCCTGGATGGAGGCTACCTTGTAGCCTCACTTCCCCTTCTCCACATCGCCATAGGTCTCCTTGATTCGTTGTGCTAGGGAGCGATCTACAGCCTTCCCTAAGTAAAAATCTTGAGGGTCTGGTCCCTGCATGCTCAATCCAGTGATCCAGTGGATCAACGCTAGATCCACAGCGATGCACCTATCCAACCAATAATAACCTCCATGGTAGCACAATAGAAGGGTAGCACAATAGAAGTATCTTAACGCACGTGTTAGCCTCCTAGTTCCTGTCAAAGTTGGGGATATTCATGATGTTAAAGATCTTTGATCTCACGATGTCCATGGTCCACGGCTGGGGAACTATCTTCATCTTCTTCCCAATCTTCTTTTTCAGGTATCAATGCGTTGCAAGCATCGCATGGTTCTTTCGGTCTCCTAGGTTGAAATTGTTGATCTTGAGCGCCATAATCTATCCCAACTGCGGTCCAACTGCCCGTATCCCCTTCGGGAGGTACACGGTGATGAGTGTATACTCAAAATTGCATGAGACGTTGTCACGACTAACCACGCCATCCAAAGGTGGGATGTAGTCGGGCAACACCGAAGAGATCTGCTTTGCGTTCGCCAGATCGTCGTGGTGCCTGTTCCGCTTCTCATCAGTCAGTTGGCTAGACCGAAGTTGTGTAGTCGAAGGGGATGCTTTCAATCCTCCCATCGATTATGTCTGTACTTATGTAGACATGACTTTATCATCCATAAGGTTGATCAAGATCTCCTCTACAGATTTCTCTACTGCACTAAGGTCGCCCGACATGCACACTCGTAATCAAATAACTCAGGTAGGCGAATGGACTCTTAAGGTAATCCAATCGGTGGCGAGGTCTTAGAATGCACAACACAGTAGGAAATTACCTCTCTTCTAGATCAGATATCTCAGTTTGCAAAAAGTGGTCCCGACACAGCATTCGATGGGATAAATAGGCAACGGCATAATGGACTCCTCCAACGGGCAGGAATGCCTCAATCAATATGATTCCATCCATTGTGGTGCAGTCTCAATAGTCCAATGGTGATCATTCTGGCAATAACTATGTTTCTATCCGTTTCGAAGTGTCGTTCTAATGGTTGGGACGCCTCCAACGGTCATATAGCTTCGCCATGACGAAGTGCCATTCTACGTTGTTCTGTTGTTCCGGCGATGTACAAGTTTTGCAAGCCTGTCTTCTACGCAATCTTTTCTGGAACTTCCTGTAGTTTTTCTAACTTTGTTTTCTTCTTACTGAGCTTTCTTTCCTTCTTCCCTGTGATTTGAGTCTCTGGATTCCTCTTTCCATTCTTGTTCTTATATTCTATTAACATAGTAACTTCACACTGCTGAGGGTCTTTCAAGAGGTTCAAAGGTAACACTTCTTCTCTTACTATTTTCGGGGTGGATGTTCCTCTCTCGTGCGTGGACAAGTTCTTTAAGACTTCTTTTGTTCTTTCAACCTCAACAGCTAAATCTCTTTCCTTCTATTGCTTCAACTTATCTTCTTGTTCTCGTATTAGTCGCTCTATCTTTCTAGATATGAAATCCCTTAATTCTTATTTTTTCTGTTCTGTAGCTTCTTCTTCTACTTTCCTTCTGATCTGATCTTTCTCAACCCAGGGCTTCCCTAACAAGAGTGCAAAAGGGGTGATGTTCTCAACAAATTTAATGACCTTAAATTCTTCTTCAGTCGATGTTCCATGGGAAATCATAGGTACATTAGTAACTCTTCCACATAGGGTTATCATCTTTCCTTTAAACAATCCTATCCCTCCCAATGAAGGAACCATAGCAGGCTTTCCCAAAATTTCCCAAGTGATTTCTGGTATGATATTTACCTGTGTTTCCTCATTTAGAACACAGTCTATGTCGAAGTCTCATATTCTTGTCTCTATGCATTGCTTCTCTTTTAAGATCTCTGGTAAACTAATGTCTATGTGATCATTCAGTGTTTCTTTCATCTATAATAACATGGTATCTGATTCTTTCTGGTTCTCTAACATATCCTTAGTTTCTTGACCTTCTTCATAGTTTTCTTGTCTTATGTTCATCTTTTCAACTTTAGCAATCATTCTTGGGCAATCCAAAACCTCATGACCAACAACTTTACAACAAAGACAAATAGGACCTGTACCATGGCATTCCTTAGAAAGATGTCTCTGTCTTCTGTAGTTATAACACAGTGTCAATCATCTCTTTCTCTTAAACAATCCCCAACCTTTCCTGTACTGCGCACTGGGATCACAATGCTGCAATCTGTAAAAATTCTTTCTAGGTTCCTACATCCACTTATTAGTCCAAAAATTATTTCTATGCATATGAATAACATATCTTTCTTTATTTCTATCAAATCCATTCAGATCAAATCTTCTTTCCTCTAGTTGTGCCTTAGTTTTTAGAATAGGAAAAAATCTGTCAAACATACTTAGATTCTTACTTTTGAAGAAACAAATTCCACTTATATTACCTTTACCAGAGCACAAAGATTTAAGATCTTACCTCTTTTCTTCATATCAGGTTCCTTTATTAGCATAGAGCTTCACAAGTCAAGTAGGTTGTTGCGCACTACAGCAACAGATCTACGCATAGAGCTTTCTCTTTTCTTCAGTTCCCAGCAATCACAATTTCAGGTCCTAGCAACAAAACCATTTGTTGGCACAGGGGCATACCCAGGATTCGACGCTTCAACAACACACCAAAAAAACCCTAACTATCGGCCCTTTCAGCAACACCTGTGAAGCAGATGAAGTCTCACCCGAGGTAGAGACAGGGGGGTTGTAGGACTCAAGTGTCTACAACCTAGATGGGACACAGATCTTTGATCACAATACTTAACAGAGCACTTATCCAATAACATTCATTAGTATTTAACCCTTATTCACATCGCAGGTTAAACCCTTATTATAGATCAACACAGTATTAATCAATATCTAAGCATATCTAACCATTCAACACATAACATCAGAGAAAATATAACATCCATTCATATACTAAGCACTAAGCATCAACATATCTACCTATCATGTATCAATATAAACACATAAATAACATTGCACCAAGCATAATAACACAGGATATACGTGGTTCACCCCAGTGTGGGGCTATGTCCACCGACTCTTCTCTTCTTTATTAGTCTCTTCCAATCTTCTTACATGAACCAAGCCACAAAGCCATCTCCGCATAGGACAAGAGATCTGCGTGCACCTCACCAGATCCTCCTTCCCCGAGTTAGGTCAAGGCACAGAACCTTCTTACAATCACTTGCACTTAACTCTGCAAGTCTTAACATAGTATACACTAAGCATTCACAACTATTCACACTTAGCAAAATCCAATAGTACAACTCTTACATCACTCAACCACTTATTTATACATTACAAGAGAGGCCTAAGCATGGGTAAAACCCATGGGACGACATCCCATACCCGTTACATAAACCCTAAAACCCAAAAATCCCACAAATTGGGCGAGATCCCGCGATCTCCGCTTTGCATGGGCACTTCGTCTTCGACCAGCCTATCAAAGTCCCAAAAATGGTCAAACATGACCAATGTTTCCTTGAAACTTGGTCGAGGGCCAACAGTGTCCAAAAAAAACCCCTAAGAATTGGCATATCAATTCTCAGCCAAGGTTGAGGAAGGTCTCACATGAAATGTAGAGAGGATCACAGAGACCATAAGGTCTTGTGTCAGGGATGAAGGATTAAACATACAAAATAGTGTTGTAAATGGCATCCATGTAACTTATATCAGATAATATAATAAGGACTAAAAATTAAAACAATACACACACATGTGCTACTCATTCATAACATACAAAGAATATAATATAACTTCCATGTCTTTATTACTGGAAGTATTTCATCATATTAGAGATATGCATCGTGTTGAATAATTTGAATTGAACAACTATAAGAATTCATCTCATTACTGTATAAGCTAGTGGGAATACAACAGAATGCACCTTGCATTGAGATTTAAGATTCAGACAAAACTAAATACACGGGATACTTCTCCACACAACATAAGATTGCAATAATCTAACTCAGAGCTATTGGATTGATGTCTTCAAAAACTAGCCAACCTATTTTTTGAGCTGAAAGATTTCTTTTATATATTTTTTTGTTGGTAAGCATTGTCTCTCTCTATTCTGATCCACCCGCTTTCCTAATCTAACACCCTCACATGCTTCTGGTACCTATCAGGGCTCCATGTAAGTTCTCTACATCAGGGACAATCTTAACTTCCTGTCCAATTCATCTTCTAGCCATCGCACATCTTCATCTATTGTTGGTAGTAATCATTCCAGGAGATATCTCGGTGATTCCTTTCTTTCTTCTGGTGGGAATCTTCATGGTTTCTGGCACAACTAACAAAACTCAGACCGACACGCTCAACTGAAAAAATGCATACCATCATGCCCTTGGCAGTTTTTAGACTTGGCGCACTGCTAAAAAAACCTGGTCTGATGTGTTCTCTATGGAATTTGCGCAACACAACTTTCATTTGTGTGTGCACGCAAAAATGGACCCAAAACTTTGGGTGCCAACAGCGAGGAACTAAGGACACATTTCCTCATACAACTCTATCTTGAGCTTAGATACCCTTTGTTTCTGCCACATTATTTAAGTGTATATAAAAGGTTCATGTTTCCCCCATAATTTGAAATTGTCAGTGTGGTTCAAATGGTCATCAAACATCCTCACAATAATAAAAAACAAATAGTGTTGTCAAATAGAATAGGTTAACATGTATTTTATTTGTCATATTTATTGTATAGGTTAATGATATTGCCTCCTCTCATTGTTATACTTACCTCATAATCCCTAACATCCTTATAGGATTTAGACGATTATTCTTGTTTTTTCTCATGCACAATTTGGATTGCTAGTGTGTGTTCAAGCTAAATCATCTACAAACAATAATATTGTAAACAAAATCTCTCCTTATGTGACCATCCACTTGTCATTTTACCAAAATATTTCTTCTTCTTTTTCCCTCCCCTATGTTGGTTCATCGTGTCTCGTGTAAGCTAAATGAGTGAAACAAAATGAGAAACCAAAAATTATTGAAGGGGAAACAATGTTTGGTCCTCTTGTCATTCTACTTAACTTAGAAGCCCCAAGTTGTCTCATTGTCTATAAGCCAAATGAGATAGGCAAAGGAAAAAACATGTGTCATTGTTGTGTCATGATACTCATCTCAACCATAGTATTTCAGCTTAAGGCCATATATTTTAATTAACTACAATTCAAATTATTTTGGGCTTATGCACACAACTCAATTCCTATATTCATTAATTGGGTTTTTTCTAAGATAATAAGATATGACCATGCCTTAATAATGGTGGAAGGACAATGATAATAAGGGTAGAAAATATATCTAAACACAATAGTACAAACATGCAATTATTTCATCCTTCACAAGATCCTTTTACTCAATGGGAAAATCATCAGGAAATCCTATTTAAAATTGATTTGAATATAGTGGTAGGAAATTCTCTAATAGAACTTAAGGAACTTGTGGGGTTATAGTATGAGAATAAGAGAAAAATAAGAGGGGGAAGAGGGAGAGGAAGGATAAAAAGAAGAGGGGAAGGAGGTGGAGTGAAGAGAGAAAGAAGAGGAGAAGGATGGAGATCTAGAAGAAAAAGAGGAAGAGGGAGAGGAGGGGGGAAGAAAAAGAGGAGTGGAAGAGGGGAAGAGGAAGAGGGAGAAGAAATGGAAGGAGAGGAGACGGAGAGGGAGAGGATGGAGAAGAGGGAAAAAAGGATAGGAATAGGAAGCATAGGAGAGGATATGAGAGGAGGTGGGAAGAAAAAAAAGAGCAGAAGAGGGGAAGAGGAAGAGGAAGAGTGGAAGGAGAGGAGGAGGAATACAGAGAAGGAGTGGAAGGAGAGGAGGGAAAGGAAGATAATAAGAGGGAGATAATTGGGGGAATAGGAAGGAAAACCCAAAAACCATCTCTAAATATTAAAAACCCACATCACATTCTGATTTAAATTTGCAAATTAAAAAAAGGGGGCAAATGGCAAAAAACTTACCTATTCATCCAAGAGATATGTTGATGCCTCACAAATATCCCTTGTTTTCTCTTGTTTTATACCCCACAAATCCATATTATCTCCAATAATCCTTTCCCCACACCCTCATGTAAAAATGAAATGATGGGACCCCCCTTTTTTCAACTTGTATTTGAAATGGATGGCAAGAGAAACACAAATATTGTTTTTGCATCATTTTTTTAAGGATTGTGTCAAAATTTTGTCCTATATACATCCTTTATTATGATGCTGAGATAAAGAGTGTGTCATCTTGCATCTTCTCAATGTGGCCAACATGTCACCTCTAGATCGTCTTCATGTCATTCGTGTGCCATTTCACATAGTGTAATGTGATGCTAAAACAAAAAGTGCATTGCCTCCACATCATGGAAATTGCTTTGTTATTATTGCGAATATTAAAAACTAAAACTATTATTATTATCATCATCATTATTATTAATATTAATAGGGGTGGCAAGTGCGGGGGTATCATATTAGACCCTTAAGAAAAAATGGAAGCCTAGGGCCTAGAAATATCTACAAACAATCAAGTCAAGGCTTATGCTCTTCTTCAAGGTCTCACCATCGCAAAGGAATACAACATTCATTCATTTATTTCCATAAAATACTCAAGTGTCATTATAAATATGATGGTTTCAAAATTAATTTTGGCATAAAATAAGCTCAACTTGATCATAGCCCAAATAAACAAGGAGGTTCTTAGCATAAATAGGGTCTCATTTTTTTAGGTATTGAGAGAATTCAATCCTCAAATTTATTTTTTGGCTAATGAAGCCATAACTCTTAACCAATGAATATTTAAAAAGGTTGGAAGCTCTTTCAACATACAATCGCCTAATCAACCATGGTTTTTGGAATTAAGCCATGTCTCATCCACTTTTAGTAACACAAGTTATATCGCCCCTCATATCAATTCTCAAGGGTAGGGAGAGGATTTGAAAGGACATACACCCACCTCCTTCATATGAGGGAATTAAACCTCATCCTACCTATTGAAATCATTACTATGGCATCTCACGTGTGAGGTGGGAAAATTATGTAGCCCAAATTTGGAGATTGCAGTGGTACTAGGAGCATTCTCAAACATTCTGGAACTCAAAAAGTAAGAATTTCTCCATTCCTCTAGCTAATGTTTTGGAAATTTTGGTCAGTAGGTTGTCATATTTGGTTTCTACTAGTGGATAATTTCTTAAAGGTGTTGGTTTCTAGTTCATTTTAGATTCTGGTTTTTGGAAAGATTTGTTGGGTATTGGATTTTATGCAACACCTCATGGATTCTCTTCTCCTTCATGTCACTCATTTAGGCTCTTTGAGTGCACATAATTTATCCTTCTATTGTCTAGTTTTTCAATGGATGGGATATGCTTTTTTGGGTTTAATTGGGACTAGATGTGTTAGTAATATTAATCTGGGCCTCAAAAAGTTCTGGAGATATAGTTCTTTGGTTATATTGTTGGTAGGATTGTGCAACAAAATAATTCCCCTATGTTTTGGATATAGCTTTGTTTAGCTTGGATACATTTTTTCCTAGCCATCCTGCATATCAGTTTTGGAAACATTGGACTACAAGGACCTTCAGCAGATTTGTATAGCTTTGTGAAGGTATGGCGAGTCTATCCAATGCAATAGGTTCTCCATGTTCTTTATGATCTCCAAGGTTCATGATAATGAACACCATTGTATTACTCAAAACTCGAAAATCATGAATCTCTTGGTCTAGCAAAGATAAAAAAAAATGTTGTTCTCGAAGTAGAGTGTAACATGTTAAGGAATCTAGCTATCAAACTTGGAAAAGACTCCCATTCCCCAACCTCAAACTAGAGGATATCAATCAACTATTTAAATGAAGACCTCAAGTAGGAGGAAACATTCCATTAACTAAAATATTACATTGAAATTGAACAACAAAATTCTCTCCCCTCTAATGTCTA
>ML801235.1:127812-147373 GCA_009831015.1 Picea engelmannii | reverse complement strand
AGGCTCGACTCACTTTCTTCTTTTTTTAAGTTATAGTGATGTTTCCATGACTAACTGCTAATCAGACCTTCTTGCTACTCTTTCATAAAGATAATTTACTCACCTACTCAGGGTTCTTGGGGAAATTGTACGAGTAACCTCTAGGTTTTATAAGACAAGGTGTCACTTCCTTATATCCTCTTGTGGTGGAGGTTAAGAGAAAATTCCATTAAAGATGCCTTGAGAAAAAGGAAGATAGAATCTTGCAAAAATATGGCTAATTCACAGCAAGCAATCATAAAAATTCATTATTCAATTGATGCTTAAGCATACAACAGAGTTCAAATATAGCAATATTTTTTTCCGAAGTAAAATACTTCCCTTTTTGTCTCCTTGGAGTTGTCCACTTGTTGGTAGATGAATACCTGCAAAATTTTTCTAAAACTATTTGTCAAAAACCACACTCTAAAATATCAAAAACTAATGAGATCAAGTCACAGGCACATGTATCTCATAGTTCGTTTATTAAAAAGAAAATGTAAAATGAGGCTTCACTAGACTTTAAGTTAAACTAACAACTGCAAATTTTATTTATTATCCTACCCTACCTAAAAAGAAAGGAAAATATTTATTCAAGTGTAAGAACTTTTCCAATGTAACCATGTCCGAAGCAAGATAAGATACATACCCATATCCACATATCAAAAAGTTACCATAGTGATTACCTGGATATGAAGAACCAACCAACCTACTTGTTTTGGCATCAGAAGGTGTTGAAGAAGAGAATAGTATTGCGGCATGATGACCTTTTGAAACCAAATTTCAATGTAATCTTGATATTCATCAACAGTAAATTGTATGCTCTCCTTCATCATACTATGCAGATCCTCTTCTTCTAGATGATTGACTTCTGAAGTACATAAAGGATTTGCTGAGATGGATGTTGATAAATCCTCAATCCTAGGTCTTAGTGATTTCTCTCCACCAAATGTAGTCCATAATTTTTCATCTTCCTTCGCAGTTTGGAAAGGAAAATCATTTTGTAGCTCATAGGACCTTGATTCTTCTAATATTTCCAGAGAGGTAGATACACTTTTGGCTTCTACCAAAATGTGTTCTTCCTGAAAAGAAGAAATCTCGACTGCTACTGGGATTTGAGAAAGCTCCCTCAAGCTAATGGTTGCTTCTGAGTTCATCTTGTCGCTTGATAAAACTTGGTTCACACAAAGATTAGTGTCTAGGGTTCTTACATCACCCAAAATTTAATATTTGATTTTGATGATTCTGATCAAGACTACTTACCACAAAAACATATTTGCACAAATCAAACAAACATTTGTATGAAATAAAATGTGTTTGTAGTAAAGAAATCAAACTTACACTCACTCCTGCATTAAATGGCGGAAAGTAAACACACCCAAACTTACAGAAAGAAAAACACATTGGCGTAAAGTTAAATTGCAGGAAAGTAAATTGCAAGAAAGTAAACATACTAAGAAAAATAAACAAACTTGCAGAAAAAGTAAACACTCTTGCGGAAAGGGAACAACAAGGCTTTGGAGCGACCCATTAAAATGGATGCAAAGGTTCTTACCTCTCGTCTTAAAGTTTCTCCTCCCCCTTGTTGTGTATAATTAAAGGAAACCTACCTACCTATGCTCTAATCCCTTTAGCACCTCCCCGACAACGGCACCAAAAATGCCGAGTAAAATATATACCATCTAATTTGACATTAAATTTTCAACCTGGGGCTCGTAGGCTTCGATGTGCCAGCATTGTATGTGTAGGTCTAGAGCTCTAATCTATCCTAGCCTCTCCTAATCTAATGCCAATAAACTCAAATAATGAAGAGATTTACTTTAAATTTAAAAAGTAATCTACAACTATGAATGGAAGAAAAGCTAATGAAAAGATTGTGTAGCTAAGGAGATAGTTTACCCTAGGGATCAACACTCTTTCAATTTACAATTCTACTTGAAAAAGATGACTTTTAAAATCTATTTAAACAACATATTCTATGCTAAATATGCAAAAGAAATCTTTAACTAATGATCTTTAAGCAATCTAAGACTATGGACTATTTGATCTATCTCTAAATAAGCAAATAACAAGCAATCTATCTTTGAACTATTTCATGTATCTATTTAATCTACCTTTGAATAAGCAAATGACAAGTAATCTATCTCTAAATTGTTTAATCTATCTATTTAATCTACCTCTAAATAAGCAAATGACAAGTAAGCAAATAAGCAAATAATCTGTCAAATTATCTTTACAAGTAAACTCTATTCTTAAAGCAAAAGCTCCCAATTATTTCTATCTTGTAAGAATGAACACTCATCTACCTAACTAAAAGAAAGAAAAGAAATAATTCACATCCCGATGGCATCTAACTACTAATGACAATTCAAGTAAACATCAATCATTCACTCTATCACACTAATACTGGAAAATACTTTGTTCAAAATCACTAATTCAAGCAAAGCTATAAACTCATAAATTCATAATTTAACACTTAATTAAAAATCTTAATTCAAATTCATACTAAAAATGACAACAAAAACACTCTGTGAAAACCTACAATTCTTGACTAATGCTATTTAGAAATTACAACTCAAATTCATAACTGAGACTTCGTTAAAAATCATAACCTAAGTGAACTAAACTATCATTAAAAATCATACTCAAAATCAACCAAAATGCTATTAAAAATCATAACTCAAAAATCCATTTCTATCCTATCATGCTAAAGAAAAATTGACAAATGAAATAGACCTATAGAGAGCATTTTCAATTACAAATAAACGTATCATAAAACTACCAAAACTAAAGCAATTAATCTATCAAAGCTACACATAAACCTATCTAAATGAGTACTCTACAGAGTAATTTATAGCTAGGGAGAAAAAGACATAACGATGTAATTAAACAACTCTACAACCTACAACAAAATATAATCATTAACACATAGCAACGGATGCCCCTCTATGATATACACAATTCAGAAGGCAATCTACAATTAAGAGAAAGTGTACAAGAAGATGAATTAGATAAGCAATCTGCAATTTAAAATATACACATAGTAAGCAATTGAAATGAGAAATCTACATAGTAAAGAGATGATTTTGAAATCTAAGAAAGGCAACAAGATAAATAGAAATATGTATTGATATAGAAAATCACCCAGACCATTGGTGGGCCCCCCAGAAGGGCGTGGAAACACTCCAACAGGAAAAACGCAAACGCTAAATTAACACAGCACTGTCATTAAGCATAAAAACAGAGTATATGAAAAGAATGGTGATAATGTCTGTATGAAAGAATAAGAATTAGTCTCCTCATTCGTGCCACAGGTAGTGGTATTTATAGATGATTATAGCTTGAGAGGTCGACCACTGGAAGGGTCAACCTCCTCTAAAAATATCAAACTCATTAAATGAGTTCTAACAACAGCATCTTCTAGTAATTTCGTGAGCCACTCAACGATCACTACAACCACCCAATCCGAGGTGTGTCGAGCTCTTTAGTTGGATACCACGAGGGGTCAAAAAACCCAAATCCTCGATTCGTCCACCAAAGGCCACCAATGTACCAACCGCCAGCTCCAATGTGCTCTGAGTGTTGGATCACGTGTCGGATGGAGTGTCGGATTGCGTCCCAGATCAAGTGTTGAACGGAGTGTCGGACGAGGTACCAGATGGAGGATCAGACCATGATTTTTCCCTGTTGCAAGAAAACCATACATTAGATCTTCATAAACATCGAACTAAGCTGAATTGATCACAAAACCATTGCAAAAACACCAATTATACATACCTGGTGCGAATTCATGGTGAATTGATTATATAAACCTTTGAGAATCCTTCAAAATGGATAATATAATGCATAGAATATGTAATATCGATGAAAAAAGGATTTGATCATCGCAATAAAATAATCAAAACATGAACCCAACACTTGGTGTGAGCTTCCTCTTCATTCTGGGCCCGACACCTTACTGCACACCCTTGGCTATCTATTCTCTACTCCTTCACTCATCATTCTCTCTCATATCATCTCTTCTTATGTATCTTTCATCTATTTTTCTCCTCTACTCTTCCAGGTCCATTCCATTCCTCACCTCATCTCAACAACTTCTTTGATCCTCCTCACTAGATCCATGCTCTCATTCTTTTATTTTTCACCACCTTTTCCAGAACCCCCCTAGCGCTAGCACATAATAACACAAGATATACGTGGTTCACCCTAGTGTGGGGCTACGTCCACCAACTCTTGTCTTCTTTATTAGTCTCTTCCAATCTTCTTACATGAACCAAGCCACAAAGCCACCTCTTCATAGGACAGGAACTCTGCAATCACCTCACTAGATCCTCCTTCCCTGACATAGGTCAAGGCATAGAGCCTTCTTACAATCACTTGTACTTAACTCTGCAAGTATTAACACAGTATGCGCTAAGCATTCACAATTATTCACACTTAGAAAAATCCAACAGTACTACTCTTACATCTCTCAACCACTTATTTATACATTACGAGAGAGGCCTAAGAATGGATAAAACCCATGGGTCGACATCCCATACCCATTACATAAATACTAAAACCCAAAAATCCCACAAAGTGGGTGAGATCTCGCGATCTCTGCTTCGCATGGGCGCTCTGTCTTCGACCAGCCTATCGAAGTCCCAAAAATGGTCAAACACAACCAACGTTTCCTCAAAACTTGGTTGAGGGCCAACAAGCCCCCAACACTCACCTTTGACTCATCTTGAGTCACTATGATCTAGGAAACACTGCTTCGAAGGCCTCGAGCTTAGCTCGAGCTTCCTCGACTTGCTGCTTTGCCAGAGCCTCCTACTCGGTGAACTCCTGAAGGACTTGCTCGGTGACAGGCCCTTCTAGGCGATGTTCCACTATTATGACCACATGTTCCAACTATGATCCTTGTCCCTTAATCTCTTCAAAGAGGGTGCAAGATTCATCCTGCACCGGCTGGATTTTATGTGTCACCTCCATAACTCTGCTCTGCATGGAAGTGACCTGATTCTGAACTGCGCACTGCTCCTGGGACCTTTTCATCTTTTCCATTGTAGTAAGTAGCTTCAGTTGGGCTTGCACTGTCGATGCTTGTTGCTTCTCTTCTTGGAGATGTGCTTCCAATTTCCTCAGCTTCAGGTCTTATGCAAGGCTCTCATAGGTCTACGCACTTCGATCAGTTAATTTTTTACATTTAGAGGCCAACTCCCTGATTATTTCTACTACACTCCTGGCATTTTCTTCCCTCTAGTCCCACACTTCTTGCGGAGTGCTCAACATTGTTTGAAGTTTTATCTCTGCTACTCTTACTTGAAGCTGTTGAATGGCATCAACAAGCTTCCCCACCTAGCTCTCACTTGTATCTTCTTCCATCTGTGCCAAGCCTGACACAGAGTGAAGTGCTCTAGTTACGGCTTCCTTGACCGCAGTCTGCTATGCAAGCAGCTAGTCTTTCTCTTTATGGATCTTCTCTCTATCTTCCTTGAACTTCGCTCTAATGTCATCTTTCTCTTGTTGCACAACCTGAACTCATTCTAAGGCCTCCTCCTTTTCTTGCTTCAAGGCCTCTGTGGCTTTCTCTTTTTCTTCCTGGACCCAACGAAGGCGAGCCTCTGTCGCATCTACTATCCTTCGCAATTGGGTGGGCTCATCCCCCAATTCTGCACTTTCTGATGAATATGGTGTAG
Source organism: Picea engelmannii (assembly GCA_009831015.1). Classification (NCBI taxonomy): domain Eukaryota; kingdom Viridiplantae; phylum Streptophyta; class Pinopsida; order Pinales; family Pinaceae; genus Picea; species Picea engelmannii. The sequence goes on along the minus strand of ML801235.1, from coordinate 141,674 downwards.
TAGGCATTGTGCGGCTCGAATAAATGGATTTATGTACCCCCTTCAGCTCCGCCTTGATTCTTTCATACATCATCTCTTGCTTTTCTTCATTTCACTGCAAGATATCCTTCGAAGCATATTCTATAGCTGCAATGATGAGGTCAATATCATCCACTGTGAGCACATTCTGCGACTGGGGATCATTGGCTCAGGATTTCTTCCGTGCTAAGGGTTTCTGTTGAGAAACCTTTCTTTTCTTAGATGTCTCAGCCTCTATAAGGGGATCCTTTAGTGGTGTCACTTCACCTTTATCTTTCTTGTCTTGTTCCCCTTCCTCCTATTGGCTTACTTCGTTGCCTCCTCCTCCTCCAGTGAGTTATGTGCAGTTTCCTCCTACGTGTTGTCTATGTCCTGTACTTCCTCTGTCTTCTTCTTTCTCTTTGCGCTGCTCAGTCCATCATATTCATTTCGAGTGACCAAAGGGCTTCTGATGATGTCAGGGTCATAAAGATCTGTATCTTCCACTGGTACAAGGAATTCGGCTAGCCACTCCTTGGATATCTCCTCCATGTCTTCATCAGTCAATTTGTAGTAGGACTACAGCTCCTCCTTCCTTTCATCCCTGTGTGCAATGATGTAGATGAAGTGGCGGTCTGTGCAGAACTTTGCTAGCAGCCTGTAAGTATGCAAGGTGTTCGGGGTCATTCAGGGGAATGACTCAATGGCTCATGTGAGATGTAGGTAGTAGGCATGGAACACCGCATTTGATCGCCATTACTTCACCATGTCACTCATATACCACAAGGTGGTGAACCTCGTGGCCAATGGTTCTGATGGCTCAACTTCTGGGAATGTTGTTCCCTCTGACATCTCCCAAGTGAAAAATTCTATGAGAATCAATAACCAGCTAAAGTGGAATTCATAGCCTTGGTCCTATGCTTCGTGACATTCCTTCTCCAACTCGTTGACGAGGTATCTCACCCAGTTCATTTATAGTCCTTCGACACACTTCCCTGCGAGGTCGACTATGAACCCTGTGACTTGTGTCAGTCAATTGTTCCTGATGAGCTTTCCAACGATCAACTAACAAGCTAGGCGCAATGCACCATCCTGGATGGAGGCTACCTTGTAGCCTCACTTCCCCTTCTCCACATCGCCATAGGTCTCCTTGATTCGTTGTGCTAGGGAGCGATCTACAGCCTTCCCTAAGTAAAAATCTTGAGGGTCTGGTCCCTGCATGCTCAATCCAGTGATCCAGTGGATCAACGCTAGATCCACAGCGATGCACCTATCCAACCAATAATAACCTCCATGGTAGCACAATAGAAGGGTAGCACAATAGAAGTATCTTAACGCACGTGTTAGCCTCCTAGTTCCTGTCAAAGTTGGGGATATTCATGATGTTAAAGATCTTTGATCTCACGATGTCCATGGTCCACGGCTGGGGAACTATCTTCATCTTCTTCCCAATCTTCTTTTTCAGGTATCAATGCGTTGCAAGCATCGCATGGTTCTTTCGGTCTCCTAGGTTGAAATTGTTGATCTTGAGCGCCATAATCTATCCCAACTGCGGTCCAACTGCCCGTATCCCCTTCGGGAGGTACACGGTGATGAGTGTATACTCAAAATTGCATGAGACGTTGTCACGACTAACCACGCCATCCAAAGGTGGGATGTAGTCGGGCAACACCGAAGAGATCTGCTTTGCGTTCGCCAGATCGTCGTGGTGCCTGTTCCGCTTCTCATCAGTCAGTTGGCTAGACCGAAGTTGTGTAGTCGAAGGGGATGCTTTCAATCCTCCCATCGATTATGTCTGTACTTATGTAGACATGACTTTATCATCCATAAGGTTGATCAAGATCTCCTCTACAGATTTCTCTACTGCACTAAGGTCGCCCGACATGCACACTCGTAATCAAATAACTCAGGTAGGCGAATGGACTCTTAAGGTAATCCAATCGGTGGCGAGGTCTTAGAATGCACAACACAGTAGGAAATTACCTCTCTTCTAGATCAGATATCTCAGTTTGCAAAAAGTGGTCCCGACACAGCATTCGATGGGATAAATAGGCAACGGCATAATGGACTCCTCCAACGGGCAGGAATGCCTCAATCAATATGATTCCATCCATTGTGGTGCAGTCTCAATAGTCCAATGGTGATCATTCTGGCAATAACTATGTTTCTATCCGTTTCGAAGTGTCGTTCTAATGGTTGGGACGCCTCCAACGGTCATATAGCTTCGCCATGACGAAGTGCCATTCTACGTTGTTCTGTTGTTCCGGCGATGTACAAGTTTTGCAAGCCTGTCTTCTACGCAATCTTTTCTGGAACTTCCTGTAGTTTTTCTAACTTTGTTTTCTTCTTACTGAGCTTTCTTTCCTTCTTCCCTGTGATTTGAGTCTCTGGATTCCTCTTTCCATTCTTGTTCTTATATTCTATTAACATAGTAACTTCACACTGCTGAGGGTCTTTCAAGAGGTTCAAAGGTAACACTTCTTCTCTTACTATTTTCGGGGTGGATGTTCCTCTCTCGTGCGTGGACAAGTTCTTTAAGACTTCTTTTGTTCTTTCAACCTCAACAGCTAAATCTCTTTCCTTCTATTGCTTCAACTTATCTTCTTGTTCTCGTATTAGTCGCTCTATCTTTCTAGATATGAAATCCCTTAATTCTTATTTTTTCTGTTCTGTAGCTTCTTCTTCTACTTTCCTTCTGATCTGATCTTTCTCAACCCAGGGCTTCCCTAACAAGAGTGCAAAAGGGGTGATGTTCTCAACAAATTTAATGACCTTAAATTCTTCTTCAGTCGATGTTCCATGGGAAATCATAGGTACATTAGTAACTCTTCCACATAGGGTTATCATCTTTCCTTTAAACAATCCTATCCCTCCCAATGAAGGAACCATAGCAGGCTTTCCCAAAATTTCCCAAGTGATTTCTGGTATGATATTTACCTGTGTTTCCTCATTTAGAACACAGTCTATGTCGAAGTCTCATATTCTTGTCTCTATGCATTGCTTCTCTTTTAAGATCTCTGGTAAACTAATGTCTATGTGATCATTCAGTGTTTCTTTCATCTATAATAACATGGTATCTGATTCTTTCTGGTTCTCTAACATATCCTTAGTTTCTTGACCTTCTTCATAGTTTTCTTGTCTTATGTTCATCTTTTCAACTTTAGCAATCATTCTTGGGCAATCCAAAACCTCATGACCAACAACTTTACAACAAAGACAAATAGGACCTGTACCATGGCATTCCTTAGAAAGATGTCTCTGTCTTCTGTAGTTATAACACAGTGTCAATCATCTCTTTCTCTTAAACAATCCCCAACCTTTCCTGTACTGCGCACTGGGATCACAATGCTGCAATCTGTAAAAATTCTTTCTAGGTTCCTACATCCACTTATTAGTCCAAAAATTATTTCTATGCATATGAATAACATATCTTTCTTTATTTCTATCAAATCCATTCAGATCAAATCTTCTTTCCTCTAGTTGTGCCTTAGTTTTTAGAATAGGAAAAAATCTGTCAAACATACTTAGATTCTTACTTTTGAAGAAACAAATTCCACTTATATTACCTTTACCAGAGCACAAAGATTTAAGATCTTACCTCTTTTCTTCATATCAGGTTCCTTTATTAGCATAGAGCTTCACAAGTCAAGTAGGTTGTTGCGCACTACAGCAACAGATCTACGCATAGAGCTTTCTCTTTTCTTCAGTTCCCAGCAATCACAATTTCAGGTCCTAGCAACAAAACCATTTGTTGGCACAGGGGCATACCCAGGATTCGACGCTTCAACAACACACCAAAAAAACCCTAACTATCGGCCCTTTCAGCAACACCTGTGAAGCAGATGAAGTCTCACCCGAGGTAGAGACAGGGGGGTTGTAGGACTCAAGTGTCTACAACCTAGATGGGACACAGATCTTTGATCACAATACTTAACAGAGCACTTATCCAATAACATTCATTAGTATTTAACCCTTATTCACATCGCAGGTTAAACCCTTATTATAGATCAACACAGTATTAATCAATATCTAAGCATATCTAACCATTCAACACATAACATCAGAGAAAATATAACATCCATTCATATACTAAGCACTAAGCATCAACATATCTACCTATCATGTATCAATATAAACACATAAATAACATTGCACCAAGCATAATAACACAGGATATACGTGGTTCACCCCAGTGTGGGGCTATGTCCACCGACTCTTCTCTTCTTTATTAGTCTCTTCCAATCTTCTTACATGAACCAAGCCACAAAGCCATCTCCGCATAGGACAAGAGATCTGCGTGCACCTCACCAGATCCTCCTTCCCCGAGTTAGGTCAAGGCACAGAACCTTCTTACAATCACTTGCACTTAACTCTGCAAGTCTTAACATAGTATACACTAAGCATTCACAACTATTCACACTTAGCAAAATCCAATAGTACAACTCTTACATCACTCAACCACTTATTTATACATTACAAGAGAGGCCTAAGCATGGGTAAAACCCATGGGACGACATCCCATACCCGTTACATAAACCCTAAAACCCAAAAATCCCACAAATTGGGCGAGATCCCGCGATCTCCGCTTTGCATGGGCACTTCGTCTTCGACCAGCCTATCAAAGTCCCAAAAATGGTCAAACATGACCAATGTTTCCTTGAAACTTGGTCGAGGGCCAACAGTGTCCAAAAAAAACCCCTAAGAATTGGCATATCAATTCTCAGCCAAGGTTGAGGAAGGTCTCACATGAAATGTAGAGAGGATCACAGAGACCATAAGGTCTTGTGTCAGGGATGAAGGATTAAACATACAAAATAGTGTTGTAAATGGCATCCATGTAACTTATATCAGATAATATAATAAGGACTAAAAATTAAAACAATACACACACATGTGCTACTCATTCATAACATACAAAGAATATAATATAACTTCCATGTCTTTATTACTGGAAGTATTTCATCATATTAGAGATATGCATCGTGTTGAATAATTTGAATTGAACAACTATAAGAATTCATCTCATTACTGTATAAGCTAGTGGGAATACAACAGAATGCACCTTGCATTGAGATTTAAGATTCAGACAAAACTAAATACACGGGATACTTCTCCACACAACATAAGATTGCAATAATCTAACTCAGAGCTATTGGATTGATGTCTTCAAAAACTAGCCAACCTATTTTTTGAGCTGAAAGATTTCTTTTATATATTTTTTTGTTGGTAAGCATTGTCTCTCTCTATTCTGATCCACCCGCTTTCCTAATCTAACACCCTCACATGCTTCTGGTACCTATCAGGGCTCCATGTAAGTTCTCTACATCAGGGACAATCTTAACTTCCTGTCCAATTCATCTTCTAGCCATCGCACATCTTCATCTATTGTTGGTAGTAATCATTCCAGGAGATATCTCGGTGATTCCTTTCTTTCTTCTGGTGGGAATCTTCATGGTTTCTGGCACAACTAACAAAACTCAGACCGACACGCTCAACTGAAAAAATGCATACCATCATGCCCTTGGCAGTTTTTAGACTTGGCGCACTGCTAAAAAAACCTGGTCTGATGTGTTCTCTATGGAATTTGCGCAACACAACTTTCATTTGTGTGTGCACGCAAAAATGGACCCAAAACTTTGGGTGCCAACAGCGAGGAACTAAGGACACATTTCCTCATACAACTCTATCTTGAGCTTAGATACCCTTTGTTTCTGCCACATTATTTAAGTGTATATAAAAGGTTCATGTTTCCCCCATAATTTGAAATTGTCAGTGTGGTTCAAATGGTCATCAAACATCCTCACAATAATAAAAAACAAATAGTGTTGTCAAATAGAATAGGTTAACATGTATTTTATTTGTCATATTTATTGTATAGGTTAATGATATTGCCTCCTCTCATTGTTATACTTACCTCATAATCCCTAACATCCTTATAGGATTTAGACGATTATTCTTGTTTTTTCTCATGCACAATTTGGATTGCTAGTGTGTGTTCAAGCTAAATCATCTACAAACAATAATATTGTAAACAAAATCTCTCCTTATGTGACCATCCACTTGTCATTTTACCAAAATATTTCTTCTTCTTTTTCCCTCCCCTATGTTGGTTCATCGTGTCTCGTGTAAGCTAAATGAGTGAAACAAAATGAGAAACCAAAAATTATTGAAGGGGAAACAATGTTTGGTCCTCTTGTCATTCTACTTAACTTAGAAGCCCCAAGTTGTCTCATTGTCTATAAGCCAAATGAGATAGGCAAAGGAAAAAACATGTGTCATTGTTGTGTCATGATACTCATCTCAACCATAGTATTTCAGCTTAAGGCCATATATTTTAATTAACTACAATTCAAATTATTTTGGGCTTATGCACACAACTCAATTCCTATATTCATTAATTGGGTTTTTTCTAAGATAATAAGATATGACCATGCCTTAATAATGGTGGAAGGACAATGATAATAAGGGTAGAAAATATATCTAAACACAATAGTACAAACATGCAATTATTTCATCCTTCACAAGATCCTTTTACTCAATGGGAAAATCATCAGGAAATCCTATTTAAAATTGATTTGAATATAGTGGTAGGAAATTCTCTAATAGAACTTAAGGAACTTGTGGGGTTATAGTATGAGAATAAGAGAAAAATAAGAGGGGGAAGAGGGAGAGGAAGGATAAAAAGAAGAGGGGAAGGAGGTGGAGTGAAGAGAGAAAGAAGAGGAGAAGGATGGAGATCTAGAAGAAAAAGAGGAAGAGGGAGAGGAGGGGGGAAGAAAAAGAGGAGTGGAAGAGGGGAAGAGGAAGAGGGAGAAGAAATGGAAGGAGAGGAGACGGAGAGGGAGAGGATGGAGAAGAGGGAAAAAAGGATAGGAATAGGAAGCATAGGAGAGGATATGAGAGGAGGTGGGAAGAAAAAAAAGAGCAGAAGAGGGGAAGAGGAAGAGGAAGAGTGGAAGGAGAGGAGGAGGAATACAGAGAAGGAGTGGAAGGAGAGGAGGGAAAGGAAGATAATAAGAGGGAGATAATTGGGGGAATAGGAAGGAAAACCCAAAAACCATCTCTAAATATTAAAAACCCACATCACATTCTGATTTAAATTTGCAAATTAAAAAAAGGGGGCAAATGGCAAAAAACTTACCTATTCATCCAAGAGATATGTTGATGCCTCACAAATATCCCTTGTTTTCTCTTGTTTTATACCCCACAAATCCATATTATCTCCAATAATCCTTTCCCCACACCCTCATGTAAAAATGAAATGATGGGACCCCCCTTTTTTCAACTTGTATTTGAAATGGATGGCAAGAGAAACACAAATATTGTTTTTGCATCATTTTTTTAAGGATTGTGTCAAAATTTTGTCCTATATACATCCTTTATTATGATGCTGAGATAAAGAGTGTGTCATCTTGCATCTTCTCAATGTGGCCAACATGTCACCTCTAGATCGTCTTCATGTCATTCGTGTGCCATTTCACATAGTGTAATGTGATGCTAAAACAAAAAGTGCATTGCCTCCACATCATGGAAATTGCTTTGTTATTATTGCGAATATTAAAAACTAAAACTATTATTATTATCATCATCATTATTATTAATATTAATAGGGGTGGCAAGTGCGGGGGTATCATATTAGACCCTTAAGAAAAAATGGAAGCCTAGGGCCTAGAAATATCTACAAACAATCAAGTCAAGGCTTATGCTCTTCTTCAAGGTCTCACCATCGCAAAGGAATACAACATTCATTCATTTATTTCCATAAAATACTCAAGTGTCATTATAAATATGATGGTTTCAAAATTAATTTTGGCATAAAATAAGCTCAACTTGATCATAGCCCAAATAAACAAGGAGGTTCTTAGCATAAATAGGGTCTCATTTTTTTAGGTATTGAGAGAATTCAATCCTCAAATTTATTTTTTGGCTAATGAAGCCATAACTCTTAACCAATGAATATTTAAAAAGGTTGGAAGCTCTTTCAACATACAATCGCCTAATCAACCATGGTTTTTGGAATTAAGCCATGTCTCATCCACTTTTAGTAACACAAGTTATATCGCCCCTCATATCAATTCTCAAGGGTAGGGAGAGGATTTGAAAGGACATACACCCACCTCCTTCATATGAGGGAATTAAACCTCATCCTACCTATTGAAATCATTACTATGGCATCTCACGTGTGAGGTGGGAAAATTATGTAGCCCAAATTTGGAGATTGCAGTGGTACTAGGAGCATTCTCAAACATTCTGGAACTCAAAAAGTAAGAATTTCTCCATTCCTCTAGCTAATGTTTTGGAAATTTTGGTCAGTAGGTTGTCATATTTGGTTTCTACTAGTGGATAATTTCTTAAAGGTGTTGGTTTCTAGTTCATTTTAGATTCTGGTTTTTGGAAAGATTTGTTGGGTATTGGATTTTATGCAACACCTCATGGATTCTCTTCTCCTTCATGTCACTCATTTAGGCTCTTTGAGTGCACATAATTTATCCTTCTATTGTCTAGTTTTTCAATGGATGGGATATGCTTTTTTGGGTTTAATTGGGACTAGATGTGTTAGTAATATTAATCTGGGCCTCAAAAAGTTCTGGAGATATAGTTCTTTGGTTATATTGTTGGTAGGATTGTGCAACAAAATAATTCCCCTATGTTTTGGATATAGCTTTGTTTAGCTTGGATACATTTTTTCCTAGCCATCCTGCATATCAGTTTTGGAAACATTGGACTACAAGGACCTTCAGCAGATTTGTATAGCTTTGTGAAGGTATGGCGAGTCTATCCAATGCAATAGGTTCTCCATGTTCTTTATGATCTCCAAGGTTCATGATAATGAACACCATTGTATTACTCAAAACTCGAAAATCATGAATCTCTTGGTCTAGCAAAGATAAAAAAAAATGTTGTTCTCGAAGTAGAGTGTAACATGTTAAGGAATCTAGCTATCAAACTTGGAAAAGACTCCCATTCCCCAACCTCAAACTAGAGGATATCAATCAACTATTTAAATGAAGACCTCAAGTAGGAGGAAACATTCCATTAACTAAAATATTACATTGAAATTGAACAACAAAATTCTCTCCCCTCTAATGTCTATGAGACCTTCAACCATCATGTGTTTAACTAATTTCTCATGTTTTTCAAAGTAATTAGAATTCTAGGTGTCTTTTTTAATAAGTGTTATTATCAAGATAAATTAAGATGTAATATTTATAGACATTCACAAACCTCTTTATGTGGCTCAAACAAACCATGAATTTTGTATGAAAACCCCATATCAATACCTTTTGTATGCTTCGTCATTTATCTTTGCTACAACACTTTCATATAATATTTTCATTTTTGGTTTAAAAAAATTATTAATAATTATTTTTTTTCCATAAGAAAAAAAAAACTTTTATATTCATAGGAGAATATACATGTTACAGTCTTTCATGTCAAGACTCCATTGCCTTTCTTTAGGGACTATACTGTCTATACATCTAACTATATCAAAACGAGCATATAAAGGCCTTTTTAACAAGCTACTAGAGTCTATTAAAACTGTCCAAAATAACATTTACAACCTTACAAAAAAGTAAAATTTCTTCAGAGACAAAACTCTATAGCTTTGATTTCTGGTCCTTCAAAAAACTCATAAAAATCAAAGGCTCCTTTTTGCAGCTGTAGTACTTCCTTTGAGAGGTCATATGCTTTTGAATTGAGTTCCCTCATAATGTGTTGGAATGTGATCCATTCAAAGTCTCTGAATGTGAGTTTGATATCTCTTAGCAGAGAGGCTAATCTGGTATTTGGAATATTATTAATGCCTCTTGCCCAATATATCACCAACTTGGAGTCATTGAAAACCTGTAGCTTTAGAAAGTTCTTTTATTTTTCAGTTTCCAGGAGGGTCCATAGTGCTAAAAAAAATTCCCTATTGTTTGTTTCGCCTCTTGGCGCATATTTGATGTGAATATAATTATTGTGACTGATGTAAAGAACCACCCCCACTCCACAAGCTAGGGGGTGTCCTTGACTGTATCTGTCGAAGAATCCCCAAGGGATGGTGTAATCAATGGGAGGTGGGATCATTGTCCAAGTTTTAACTACCCTTAGTTCTGCCTTGAATTCTTCGACCTGACTGAGAGATATTGTCACCTTCACCTCAGGCGACACTAACTTGTCATTAAAAACAACATTATTCATGTCCCACCAGATGTTGGAGATCATGATTCCCATGAGACATTCATACAAAGATATTGATATGTCTTGTATCCAATATATAAAACATTCCTCTATAGATCCTTGGTTCCAGTTGGCCTTAGCCTTCAGCCATTCTTTTAAAATCTGCACAACCTTCTCTACATAAGAACAGGAGATAAAGATATCAGTAATGGATTCTTGACTTCCTTTGCAAAGAGGGCATCTGTTAGGACCACACCATCCTCATCTAAGACAATTGTCCCAAGTTAACAATTTGTTGTTTAGTGCTAGACAAAGTGTTAATTTGCATCTAGGAGGAGCTTTGAGTTTCCAAAGGGGCTTCCACCACCATTTCATTTGAATCATAGTGTTGTCTTCCATCCAGGTTTTGTATCCCAATTTGACCGAATATGAGTTGTTTTGATGGTTTTTTAACCAACAAAGGGAGTCTTATGAATCTCTATCAAGGGAAATGAAATTTTCGCATAAGAGGGATATATAGCAGTTCCATTCATGCCGCAGAGCCTCGGGGAGATCTAGAAAAAATGCATTCTTCCACCCCAATCTCCCTCAGATATGAGGACAACCAATGTTTAAATCGCTCAAGAACCTGATATTTTTATTTTTGAGAAAAAAGGAGTAGGGGGGGAGAGTTTGTATTTATTTCCAATTCCCAACCATGGGTCTTCCCCAAGTCTCATCTTTTCCCCATTTCCAATACGCCATGTTGTCTAGTTACCAACGAGAGGGAAGGCTTCAACAAGTGCTTTCCAAACAATTGAGCCTTTGGAATATTTTAAAGGCTCTCAATACCACTTTGAAATGGATAAGGTGGGAAAGTATTTGGAGTTCATGACTCTTACCCAGAGAGAGTTTCCTTGGGTTAGTCTCGAGAGGTTCCTTCCTGCTAGGGCTCGTGCAAAAAGATGAATATTCTTTAAACCCCATCCTCCCAATTCTTTAGGTAGAGAGATTTAATTCCAACTGGTCAGATGAGTACCTCTGGGAGAGTTATGTCGTGCCCATAGAAAACAAAATCTTATATGACAAATATGATATAGAATTCCTTTAGGGATTGCAGCTATATATTTCCAGTATACGGGAATGCTTTCTAGGACTTCTTTAATTATCACTAGTCTTCCTCCTATAAAAATGATTCTATTGACCCATATGGCTATTCGGGCTTCAACGTTTCTTATTAGCCATCTCCAATCTTCTTTCCTGTAATTGTTTGGTTTTAAGTTGAAGCATAGGTACTTGAAAGCTTCAGAAAGAGATTTTCTTTGGGCAGGAAATGAGCTGGCGATGGCAAGCTATTCTACTTCTACGCATTGATTAAGAAATAGACAAGATTTTTCTATGTTTACTTTCATTCCTATTGCACTACAAAAGAGATTTAAAATTATTTTGAAGGAATTCAAGTTCCTATGAGAACCAACAAAGATGCAGAAGATGTCATCGAAAAATAACAAATGAGTCACTTATTCAGATTTTGAGACTGTGATTCCTCGCAAAACGCCATTGGACTGGGCCTCCTTGATAAGGATGCTAAGTGATTTTGTAACAATTGGGAATAAGAAGGGAGATAGGTGATAACCCTAACAGATGCCTCTAGAATCTTTGAAAAAATGGGAAGGGGCTTCGTTGATAAGGATGGAAAAGGAAGTACTTTGAATGCACCCCATAATCCAGTTAACCACTTTTAAACACATGCTCATTTGGAGTAGTGCCAAAAGTAGAAATTTCTAGTTGACTCGGTCATAGGCTTTGGAGAGGTCCAATTTAAGAATGATTTCCTTTAGATTTCATTTTTTGACAGAATGGAGCACTTCTTGTGCTATGGCAGCTGCGTCATGAATTTGTTTGTTGTGAAGGAAGCCAAACTGTTCTTCCCCTATGAAATCACTTAGCATCGGTCTTAATAATCTAGAGATGATCTTAGAAATTAATTTGTATATAACATTGCAGCAAGCAATCAGTCTGTAATATTCAAAGGAGGGGCATTTTTTTTTTCGGATAAGGCACAGGAAAGTGGTATTAAGAGGACCGTGAATTCTTCCTTCCTTTTGTGATTCTTTGACCACCAGTAATAGATCATTCTTCAACAAGTCATAGAAATATTTAAAGAATTCCACCATGACACCGTTTAGGCAAGGTATTTTTTCATTTTTCATAAAGAACAATGCTTCCCTTAGTTCTGGTTCTGTAACCTCTTCCTCCAGGGATAAATTCATTTCTTCAGAAAACATAGTAGGGAATTTTCCCACTACCTCCACGATTTTTTGGATGGGGAAACCACGACGGCAGAGAAGATATTACTAAAAAATCTTACTCAAAGACTTACCTTGTCCTCAAAATAACCTATCGCATTTCCTTCTTCATCCTTGATTTCCCAGATAGTGTTAAGGTTTCTTCGGTAGTTTGCAAATTGATGAAATAACTTGGTGTTGTTATCTCTCTCTTTAATCCAATGTGTCCTGCTCTTTATGCACCATTCGTGTTTTTCTGTTTTGAGCCATTTGGGTAGTTTTTCCTCCAACTCTCTTAGTTCTAGTATCTTTTCATTGGAAAGGGGGCTCTCCTCTAGATTTCTAAGGGCCTCGACGATGCTTTCTTCTATGTACCGTATGGAACGGGCCCTCTTGGACTTCCAAAGAGGGATCCATTTTTTTATGGAAATTTTCAAAGTCTTAAGGTTTTCATCAAACTACATCATGAAAGGGCTAGGATTTTGAGGAGAGAGTTTTACCCAAGAGGAGAGAACCAGGTTCTTGAAATCCTCCTCTGCCATCTAGGACTGGATGAATTTTAAGGGTGAAGGGGGGGACTCAAAGCCCAAAGACCAATATAAGGAGATAGGGTGATGGTCTGAAATACCTCCCGTCTCTACCCCTGACCTGAAACAAGAGCCCAAATTCAAGAGGGCCTCGGAAATTAAAAACCAGTCCAATCTTTTTGCAACCTCCTCATTACCAATTCTGCAATTTATCCAAGTAGGGGAGAGCTTCACAGGTTCAATATCCACCAATATGGCCTTTTCTAAAAAAGAGGACAAAAAACCACCTTGATTTTCATCCCTAGGGTACAATCCCCAAACTTTCCGCACGGAGAGGGTAAAATTAAGGTCCCCTCCCGCCACCAAAAGAGGGTCATGAAAAATGCCTGCAGAGACCAAATCCTCCCAAAAGGAGGTCATATTAGAATAGGGGCCATAAATATTTACCACTGTGAAGGCTATATCATTATTATTATGTTTTATATTGACTGAAATTGAAGTGTAGACAACTGAGGACAGAGTCTGAAAATTGGGGCTCCATTCGATAAGAAGACCTCTTGAGAGACCTGTAACATCAATTGTGTTGAAGGACCAATTCCTAAGCCAAGTAATAAAACTTTATCTCGCTCTTTCGCCTGAACACATTGTCTCTTGTATCATGATAATGTTTGGCTTTAGGCTTAGGAACATACGTTTGAGGGCTAGCTTCTTTGGGGCACCCTCAACCCCTCACACATTGTAAGAAAGGAAGATCATTTTGCCTTCGGTGGAAGGGATTTCCCTACTCTAATGTCCCTGGTGATGGTCGCTTGGGTTCCTTTGCGGATTTCCATTGCAGATTTTTCTTTTTCTTTTGAAAGATGGGATTTTCTGCTTGCCTAGGCATGGGGAGGGGGGTCGAGGGCCA
>ML801235.1:108452-127484 GCA_009831015.1 Picea engelmannii | reverse complement strand
TGGGAGGACTTGGGGGGAGGATGGGCGGAAGGGGAGGGGGTGTTAGAGACAAGCAAATCTGCATCAAAAATAGAATAATGAGGCGGGGACGAAGTAGCCATACCTATATCAGAATCCTTTTTAACAAAGTCATCCATTGCTTTGCAGGAGAGGACCACTTTCATGCTATCAAGAGGAACCTCTACATTTTTTCCTTCCACCGAGACGGCCTCGACGGAGTCCTATTTTCTCATACTAGATTTGTATTTCCAGACCCTAGCAGAAGCTTGTTGCAATGGATAAATTCTTGTACACTAGGAGTGAATATGACCAATTGTGTGGTAGTTGTGGCACCGAAAAGGTATTCTCCAGTAGTCTACCTTTTGGTGCCAAGTAAATATGGCATAAACCAGATCGATGCTTCCTACTAACCATTCTCTAACATCAACTTCAATCATGACCCAGGCCCATCTGCGATCTTTTTTCTAGTCCCAATTAGGTTTGAGCTTGACAAAAGAGCCCAATTTGTTGCTAATAGATTCCAAATCTTCTCTAGACCAAAAAACCAGAGGCAAAACAAGTAAGACCTTTGTTGGCCCTTGACCAAGTTTTGAGGAAACATTGGTCATGTTTGACCACTTTTTGGATTTCGACATGTTGTTTGAAGATGGAGTGCCCAAGTGAAGATGAGATCACAAAATCTCATGTATTTTGTGGACCCGGCAAGGGGTTCATTAGGGTTTTTGTATTATGGTTTTGGAATGTCGGCCCATGGGTTTACCCTTGATTAAGCCTTTTTGTAAGGGATGAAAAAGTATAAATAGGAAGGAATGTAATGTAAGAAGAGATTTAGACAAGCTTGGACTAGTTAGTAGAAGTTACTCATTGGCTTTGTGCAAGAGTATGTAAAGGTTTCTAAGTGAGAAGAAAATTTGTTAGCTTTTGGTGCATACTGTGTGTTAATACTTGCAGATCTAAGTGCAAGTGATTGTAAGAGGATTTGTGCTAAACATAGGAGTTGGCTCTGTGCCTTGACCTACTTTTGGGGAAGGTGGATCTGGTGCTTAGTGTGCAGATCACATGTCCATGATACGAGCTAGGCTCTGTGGCTTTGTGCATAGGAGCAGAAGAATGTAAGAAGATTACATAATAATAAAGAAGAAGAGAAGAATATTGGTGGACATATCCCCACACTGGGGTGAACCATGTATATCATGTGTCTTGATGTGCTTTGTGAGATGTTCTTGATGTTATGGTTTATTTGCTTAGTGCTTTGATTCCAATGTATGATAAATAGATATTGTGTTTCTTTGTGCTTTAAGAGATAGTTGCATGATAGATAAGATCTGATGCTAGGTGTTGAGTGATTATAATTGCTTGATCTGTATTGTTACTACGTTGATCTGTAATTAGGGTTTGATTTGTGAGGTGAATAAGTCTTATGAACTAATGCATATTGTTGGATAAAGTGCTTTGTTAAGTGTTGTAATCACAGATCTGTGTCCCAGCTTGGTGGTAAACACCAGAGTCTTGCAACCCCCTGCCTCTACCTCGGGTGAGAATTCATATGCTTTGCAGGTGTTTCTGAAAGGGCTAGTAGTTAGGGTTTTGTCGATGCATTATTGAAGCGTTGAACCCTAGGTCTGCCCCTGTGCCAACAAATGGTTCATTTTCTAGGACCTGAAACTGTGATTGCTGGGAATTGAATAAAAGAGAAAGCTCCATGCGTAGATATGTTGATGTAAGTGCGCAGTATTCTACTTAACTTGCAAATATCTATGCTAAGAAATAAACTAGATCTGAAGAAAAGAGGTAAGGTATTAAAACTTTGTGCTCTGGTAAGGGTAAGATAAATGGAAATTTTTTCTTCGAAAGTATGAATCTAGGTATGTTTGATAGGTTTTGTCCTAATCTGAAAGTTAGGGAACAGTTAGAAGAAAGAGTTGATTTGAATAAATTTGATCTAAATAAAGAAAGATATGTTATTCCTATGCATAGAAAGAATTTTTGGACTAACAAGTGGATGCACAAACCTAGAAAGAATTTTTGCAGATTGCAGGTCCATCAATGTGATCCTAGTGCGTAGTACAAGAAAGGATGGGGATCATTTAAAAGAAAAGGAGGATTGACACTGTGTTATAATTGCATAAGACCGAGCGATATTGCTAAGGAATGCCTTGGTAATATTGCTAAGGAATGCCTTGGTATAGGTCCTATTTGTCTTTGTTGTAAAATTGTTGGTCATGAGGTTGAGGATTGCCCAAGAATGATTGCTAAAATTGAAAAGATGAATCAAGAAAGTAAGAGCATGTTAGAAAATCAGAAAGAATCAGAGATTATGTTATTACAGTTGAAAGAAAGAATGAATGATAACAGAGGCATCAATTTACCAGAGATCTTGAAAGAAAAACAACGCATATTTACAAGAATAGAAGACTTCGACATAGACTGTGTATTGGATGAAGAAACACAAGTGAATATTATGCTAGAAAGCACTTGGGAAATTTTGGGAAATCCTGCTATGATAAATTCATTGGGAAGGATAGGCTTATTTAAAGGAAAGATGATCACCTTATGTGGAAGAGTTACTAACATATCTATGATTGCCCATGGAACATTGTTATAACCCTAATTTTCACTATACATGCTTACCTGGCATCAGGCCATCTCAGAGCCCTTCTTTGCTAAGCCACTACTAAACAACTCTTCTAAAATACTCCATTTTTAAAAGTCCACACTAGCTAACTACAGCCCGTGTGGATCTACAGTGTCCATGCTAGCTGGCCCACTACAACCCGTGTGGACCTTCAGAAGCACGAAAAAAGGAAAGTTGTCGATGGAACACACAGCTTTGGGTGAGTTAACTGAACCTTCCGAACATGCATGGCCAAGGGTTCGCCCAAATACCTAGCTTCTTCTAGCCTATAAAAGAAGGGTTAGGGGTCCTATTTGGAAGAGGAGAATAAGAGTAAAGAAACTCTACCCGATTGCACATTCCCATTGTCCCAACCCTTTAGCCATCCTTGTGCAAAGAGAGATACAAAGAAAAGAAGTTGGAGGATAATTGAAGAGGAGCCTGGGATCAGGTTCGTGGAGCAGCGGTTGGCTTCATCATTGTAAGTTGATTTGTTGAAGTTAATAATAAAGATATACTTTTCCCGTCCCATTATATGAGGTTTTCATGGTTTATTGTATACTTGTTTATTGAATCTCTAACCCATTAATCTATATATCAAGTGCATGCGGAGTTTGTTGTTTGTTTTGTGTGAATGTAGGCCAGCCTTGGAAGGAGAGTTGCAATCAACAAGTGATAAAGCGTAAGGAAGGATATACATCAAATGCCCGAAATAAGGTATGCCCACTTAACTATGTATTTGCTTGAGAATAATGGGGATTAGGTCTGGGACGATGGTAGAAAGTAGAAATCTTTAGGTCTTTTCTGCATGCATAATCTAACACTAAGTGCTAGTCCATAGAGGGATTTCCCACCACAACATAATTGGTGACCATACTGGGGAAATCTCTAGGGTTCCTGGGAATATTTTTGGGTATTTTTAAAAGACTAGTTTTCTTTCCTATTTTTTGAAGTTTCTGCAAAGTCTGAGCTAACAGAGATTCTGGTCTTCCATACTAGCTATCTTTGTTTATTTGCTTGACTGTATTTTTTTTGAGACCCAAAGAGGTACACGTGGCCTGCATAAGGTCTGCAAGCATGTACCTGCGCCCTACTTTCTTACATCTCGTGTGTACACACTAGCTGAAGAAGTAACAGTAGCGTGTATGATTCCAGAAAATTTTGGAGGCAGTCATCCTCTTCCCTGTCAAAATCATTCATTCTCAGGGATTTTCTGGAACTCTTTCTAGTCTTGGTTGTTTGCAGTCTATAGCTTAGGGTTCACCTCAGATTGGTTTGTTTTATGAATTTTTCCTTGCATTGTTTTCTTTTTTGTTAAAGAAAGTGTATGAGCCTTCAAGAGATCTTGGTTATTAGTATCAGTGGTCTCTACCTGGTTTGGATTGTCTGTTTTTATTTGTTTTAGAGTTTTAGAGATACATGTGGCCTATATAAGGCCAGCACGCATGTACATGCCCTTTGACTCTACACAGCTTGTGTGCACACGCTTGCTATTGAGCTATCAGTAGTGTGCTTGTGAAGGTTAGTTTTTGTTGAAGGAGAGACAGTCATCCTTTCCCTTGACAAGAGTTATACCTTTCAGGATCTTGAATCTCTGTCATAGCAGTCAGTAGCTTAGGTTTGATCTCAGCCATAGCTTTCTTTTTCATTTAGAAGTTTTCATGAAAATTTTCTTTTGTAAGGTTTTTAGACAAGTGTGAGAGTCCTTTGTTAAGTTGCTAGTTTGTGATATTTTGAAGTGATTCTTTGCGATCTGTGTTTAGGCCAAAAGTTTTTCTTGGTTTTGACTTGTTGATATTTTTCCTTTTTGCTTTGTGAGAATTCAATAATAATAAAAAAAAATCTTTCATTTCTTTGTTTGGTTGAAAAGTGTTGTTTTGCATTAGTAACCAGGGAAAAGTCTTTGCTTTCATAAGTTCTTTGCAGTTTACTTAGATCATAAGTAGCTCATAGTCGAGTGAAATTATGTTTTGAGTTTGATGTTCAAAGATCTTAGAAAAAAAATTAAAATTTGAAAAGTTGTTTAAAATTTAATTTCAGTAAAGGTTTTTGTTTCCATTTTTCTGTCTATTTTTACTTTCGTCTTTCAAACATCACTAGTTTAACTTTCATACCCTTTGACATAAGACAAGCCATAAAATTAACGCTAAATCTAAAATTTATTAGACTTTTATGTTTGTAGGGTTGACCAACTAGTTCAGGATTAGGGCCTTGGATTAGGTTGGAGAGGAAACTCTTCAAGGCCATTCAAATCAAACATTGGAGTCTGAGTTAGGGAGTGTCCAAGTTTAGTATCGTGAAATTTATCCGGGACCCCCCTCTAACACAGGGGATAAACATGAGGTCGCGTGCAGAAAGGTAACGGAGATAACCCCTCCAAAGCTGGACCAATCGTAGTGGAGAACACATATAGAGGGCTTGTCTTGGGATTCCATCGATTGCATTTTCCACAGAGCTTCGTGGATCTCGAATCCATTCGAGGTCCTCAGTTGTCTTCCAGACGACTTTCTCTCGATACCCTTGATAGGTTTTGGGCTTGATACCCTGCTAATTGTGGTCTACCCGACTTTCGACTGTACCCGCCTGGTGACTGTTCACACGCTAGAAACTTAGTTGCCTATCTTTTTTAGGGATATACATAGGTGACTGCGGGGACATATCATGGTACCTAGAACAAACATTAGGCCACGCTTTGCAAAGTATACCTAGAGGGTGCTTCTATATTCAAGTTTCACTTGCACCGGTAATTTTCTCTAGTGTTGGTTGTTGTAACTGTTCTTCCAATTACTTTAGTGTTTGCCTGTCTTATCTTATAGGGACTTTTTGGTGTGTGTTGTTTTTTAATGACTAGAATGCCCTAGAGTGTCTTTAATCTTCTCACATAGTGGAGGATCACGAGCTTCATCGGTCACGAAGGATTCTTGGCCCGCTGCCGATTACACTGGAGCCACCCCTGCCACCACTAAGGTGAAAACTGGACCAACAAGGGTCTTTTGAAGTGATCGAGTCACAAGAAATTGTGCCCAACCAACATCCAGAGGAATTGACCATTTTAGACCTTGGAGCGAAATATTTTGGTCTAGTTGAAACCTCCACCACTGATCGTTCGACACCCACCATCGTACCAATTCATCCTTTCGAGTGTCAGACAATGTCACAAGCAGCAATGGAAACAAATTTTGTTACTTCTTCTAGGAATTGTTCAATTCCCACTACGGTTGTCACCACAGGAGAGTTTCCACCTCCTAACCCACCGTCATCGGTTTGAGCCACCATGGTCTCAACCACATCTACCTCGCACAGTGGTCCGATCCCGTCTTTGGCGGCGGCCACAAACCCTTTCACACCAAGTGCGACAGGCCCTTCATTCTCATAGGGGATGCCTAGTTCCAATACAAGTCCTGTACTTTCCTACTCCACTTCACAGACTTCAGGTCTGGGGACAGGGATCTCTAACGCTCCTCTGCAAGGCCACATGGGGGGCACTTCCACTCCTTTTAATGCTTTCCCTTATGGAGGAGGTCATATACCTCCTTCATCCCCTTCACTTGATGGCATGCACCTACCATCTATCGGGCCACCTGCACACCATAGTTTATTTAGAGCAGGGAGTCAAGGACAACCTTTGCATAATATGTCGATAGGTTTGACACTATTTTCTTTGTTTGGAGCATTTGGTAACAACGCCTTCTCGTCAGTCACCTTCCCAACTAGGGGCAACCCCGGTTTTGGATAAACTATTCCTATGCAGGGTACTATTCCTGCACAGGGGGCAAACCCAGGAACTTCTTCCACATCAGGGCCTTGGAATTCTTGGTAGGGATCCATTCCCTCATCAGGAATGTCGATCTGGGGCAATTCTCTCCATAGTCAATGGAACCCTGGACAAGGTACTATGCCTATCCCCATGGGATCGGCATGGGGCAACCCTTCCCAAAGTCCTTCGAATGTAATGCATGCCCATCCATCTATGTCCTATTTTGGGAATCAATCGATGATGTCACCTCACACGCAGAATCCATATGCTGGTCATGGCCATGGTTTTTACCAGAACCCAAGCCAGCAACCAAACTTTTCCTGGCAACCTGGTGCCAGTCAAACTCCAGTCTCCTTTTTCCCCAGTTATCACCAACAACCCAAACTACCCTTTTTGGCAACCTTGCATTTGCCAGACTTGACAAGATTTTTGAATGATCCTATCTGTCATGATCCACGTTGGCCTTCTATGCTGACGAAGTTGCCTTCGAACATCCCAAAGTTCGAAGCTAAGCCTAACAAAGATCTAGGAGATCATGTGACTACCTTCCATCTTTGGTGCTCATCTAACTCATTGAAATACGACTCCGTATAGTTGAAATTGTTTCAACGTACTCTCATTGGGAGTGCCGCGAAATGGTGCATCGAGCTTGATCGCTCAAGATACTCTTCCTTCGGTGACCTGACAATGGATTTCCTAAACCATTCCCAGTTACCTGTGAGATACGACGCTGGCACCGAATTGCTGGCCAATTTCTCACAAACAAAAGCGGACCATATCTTTGATCACATCCGAGAATGGAGATGCCAAAAGAGTTTAATTAAGGTACCAGTCCCACCAGCATTCCTGGCCGAGTGGTTCCTTACGTCTTTGTTCCCACAGTTATCCAAAGACGTCGTGACGTCGGGAGTATTTTTCGACGAAGACGCCATCATGAGAGCTCAACGACTTGAGCTAATCTATTCTCAGTCTAGTTTATTATACGAGATCTTGCCAGATGCGCCATGCTCAATACTTAATAAAACCAGATAGAGAGTTGGACCGCATGCTAATGGTATTGTTGGTTTAGCACAAACAAATCTCGTTGAGCAATTGATGAAGCAGTTGTAGCAGTTGTCTATACAACACACAGCGATTAGCCAAACTATTGCTTTGGTTGATCCCCCTACCAAAACATTGGATGTACACACAGTGCAATCGACTAACCCAAAGGCCACCCAACAGCCTGAAGGAAAGAAAAAACAACAAAAGAAGGGTAAGGGGAATAAAAAACCTACTGATAATGCTGGCGGGGACAACAATGAGAAACAAAAGGCAAGGTATCCATGCAACTTATGCATGGAAGACCACCTGACCCATCTATGTCCTCGACATCCCAAAAGTTTGTGATGCAGCAACAGCCTATTGTGCTGACCAATCCATTTCAGCATGGGAAAAATCTAACCCAAGCCTCTACAAGCACGGAAGGGGGCAGCCAAGGACCCTCTCCATCTTTGAACAACCCCACATCCGCAAATGTATATATGGTGAAGGGTGATGCTTTTATATCAACTAGAGCGCATGACTATAGTACACCAAGCACTTCTGAGAAGGGAAAAGAAGTCAAACTCCCATCTCTTGCTCTATAGATTGAGAAGACGTTGGGCGAAACAATGACACACATCCCCAAAGGTGCGTTCTAAAAAGCTTCTTACAACCCAAACGCAAGGGCCGCCCAGAACTATTCTGTGGTGGAGGATTTATCACAAACCCCTTGTGCGATGTCTACTTTGGAGGTCCTCCAAAGCTACCCTTCCCAGAGGAAAGCCTTGCTAACCTATTTAGGATCTACCAAGACTTGTAATCCAAGTACAATCATGCTGGATACAACTGACTTAAAATCTCATCTGCCTTACCACGTAGCATTTCAAATAGTAGTGGCTTATCTCATGAAAACTTTTACTCAGAATATCTTCCACACTGTGGTTGATGAGGGCTCCTCGACCTGCATTATGTCGTTGGCATATTGGAAGGCCGTTGGTCATCCCGTTTTGTCTCCGTCACCTACTCTTCTTACTTCTTTCGATGATCATTCGTTCCGATCACATGGTATCATTCCCTCTTTCCCTGTGTAGTTAGGAGGGAAGACCGTGTGTGTTGAGGTAGAGGTAGTCGATGTGCCCCTTGACTATAACCTCTTGTTAGAGAGGAGTTGGACTTATACCATGCAAGTTGTGGTTGCTACAGTTTTTTGGGTCTTGTTGTTTCCACACGAGGGTCGGATTGTGACCATCGATCAATTGTCTTTCTCCAAACCTGACCCTTCATTGGGGGCATCCACGGTCCCGATGATTGATAATCCTCAACCAGTCGTGGTCAACGTAGGGGTTGGTTTGTGCCCATATTTGATGGGTACCTTCGATTACCCGCCCCCTCAAGGCGATATCAAGTTTATATCCAATCACCATAAGGTTGAGATTTTTCAAGTTTAGTTGTTCCGCACAACTTACTTCGACGATCCGTGGATACTTCCTTCCCCATCGGCCACGATGGATGGGACAAGGCACCCAGGCATGTCCATGCCCTTGTTCATAGCTGAAGTAGCGTACTCTTTAGTCCAGCACACTTCAACCAATACAGATCCAACTCCTGCAAAAGAGTTAGATCTTCTTCTAGAGCCTATTTGGGCTCAGGGTTCTCTTGTTGACATCGATTAGTTAGACTTAGTCTTGCCCTCTGACGAAACAGTAATTGAAGCAATGACTAGTCCAGACAAACCCTGGGAATATCTTCATCATAGATCATACTTCCTCCTAGAGTTAAGAAGAATCGAAGTCGGAGAATTCACTTTGACTATGACTAGAGATAGGTCTTGTCCTATTAATCTCTTAGCTACAAACGAGATCTATGCTGGGGGTAATATGGGAACCATTGTTGAAACGATACCTATCAATATCTCCATAACCCCTGGCATCATAGACAATGTTTTTTTCAGAGCATACTGCTCCCCGAGGAGATGTCAGGCATCGACCCACAAAGAGTCGATCATGAGCTAACTTTGTTGTTTTTCAAGCTATCTTTGAAATCTGAAAACAACATATGGCGAGACTGCATTTATGCTTTTAGATCTCGTCCGGATTAACTTGGAAAAGTAACCTCTACGGGTCTTCTTTTAAGCCCTTTTCAGACCCTCTAAACATGAAAAGATTGTCGAGCGATCTTGTGGCCTTTCACTCTCGTTAAACTAAAATTTGAAGTCACGTATGTCCGGTGGTAGTTTACCCCTTTTTCAGTCCAGACGGTCAACTGTACGAACAAAGGTATACTCTATGGAACTTTAGTTCTCTAGAAGAGTACCCTCAGGTATAATTTTACCCCTTTTTCGGGCCTCAGGGACTAAACTTACAAAAAAGGAACCCCCTCAAAGTCCATAGTTAAGCTCTTTTCAGACTCCCTAAAATTGAAAAGATCGTTGAGTGACCTTATTCTTTCACACTCGTTAAATTGGTCCAGAAGAACATTCCTGACGGAGTCCATAGTTAATCTTTTTTCAGACTCCTTAAAAATGAAAAAATGGCCGAGTGATCTTGTCCTTATCACACTCGTTAAAATTGTTTTGAATAGACGTCTTGTCAGTGCTATTTTACCCCTTTTTCGAACCGACTAGACTATCTTCGAAAAAGGTACCCCAATGGAGTCTCCTTTTACATTTTTTCAGACTCTCTAAATATGAAACACTATCGAGCTTACCTTCTCTGGGCTCATTAAACTTACATCGAAGGATGTTACCATTGTGTGTCTTATTAATCGCATTTGCATACCCACATCTTTGGCCTAATGAAGGCACCATGTTGCTCTCAACTGAACCATCTGAAGCATGCCTTATATGCCAGCCTTGTAGCATTTTACCTCTCCGTCTTGACACCTTTGGCCCCTGGAGGATTTTTCTCGAGTGTCCTTTTCTTGCATATGTCCCTTTTCCCTGAGCATCCCTGTGTTCTGTGTGCTTGGCACTAGTATGTTTGTGACACTCGATTCTCCTTTATAACATAACATTATTTTATTCTTTTTCCAAAATTATTGAAAAAGACAAAAAAATCAAATATACCCCAAAAAGAGGAAGGGAAAAGTATTTTCTTTGTTGGAAGCATAATGAGTCGCCCTTGGATAAAGCACATATGTCCGTTTGATCATCAAATTCTGGGATTTAATAAGACCTTAGGAAGTTGTTCTCTCTACATAGATTTGTGTCCTCCTCCATTTAGTTATTCTTCCAAACATATGGAGAGTTTGAGTTGCCTACTGCCTCGTAAACTTATGTTAATGCCATGTTGCCTGAGTTTCATCATTTGTCGTGTTGTTGTCCAAGGGAAGTTTTTCACCAGGCCTGAGTTGGCCCTTATACAGTTTGTCTCTTGCCTTCATACCTGGCCATCATGAATCCCCAATCAAGTCCTTGTTCGAAACCAATGAAACCTTCAGTCTGATCATCAAGATTATCTAGTCCATGACCAACGAGTCGTCGAAGACCTCTGGGTAGTGTAGTCATACACTCATATTACACTCCTACCCGAGTTTTGAATATTTTGAAGTTGTTTCTTGAGCTCTGAAGACCTCATCTCCAGCCATCAGGCTGTATCGGCTTCTAAAATATGGATACTCTAAATGTATGTCTTTTTTATTTCAAGATGTAGCTCCGTTGTGTATTGTTCATGGATACTCTTTATATAGTTATATGACATGGATCTACAGTTTATTTGATTGATATCCATTATTCTATTTTATCCCGAGCATGGGTATGCCCTCCTCGGTGAGACAAATTTTTATTTTGCAAACGACACCTCCCGATTCCTGATCCTTGGGCTCAATTATTCGGCACATTAGTGAAGATTGGTAATGTATTTCGGCCATCAGATTCTCTTCTGACCTCACACATTAGTGGGCATATTTTATAACCCTAATTTTCACTATACATGCTTACATGTCATCAGGCCATCTTAGAGCCCTTCTTTGCCAAGCCACTACTGAACAACTCTTCTAAAAAACTCCATTTTTAAAGGTCCACGCTGGCTGACCCACTACAACCCACGTGGATCTACAGTGTCCATGCTAGCTGGCCCACTATAGCCCACGTGGACCTTTAGAAGCATGAAAAAAGGAAAGTTGCCGACAGAACACACATATTTGGGTGAGTTAACTGAACCTTCCAGCCATGAATGGCTGAGGGTTCACCCAAATACCTAGCTTCTTCTATCCTATAAAAGAAGGGTTAGGGGTCCTATTTGGAAGAGGAGAATAAGAGTAAAGAAACTCTACCTGATTGCACATTCCCATTGTCCCAACCCTTTAGCCGTCCTTGTGTAAAGAGAGATACAAAGCAAAGAAGTTGGAGGACAATTGAAGAGGATCCCAGGATCAGGTTCATGGAGCAGTGGCCAGCTTCATCATTGTAAGTTGATTTGTTGAAGTTAATAATAAAGAGATACTTTTCCTGTCCCATTATATGAGGTTTTCATGGTTTATTGTATACTTGTTTATTGAATCTCTAACCCATTAATCTATATATCAAGTGCATGTGGAGTTTGTTGTTTGTTTTGTGTGAATGCAGGTCAGCCTTGGGAGGAGAGTTGCAATCAACAAGCAATCAAGCATAAGGAAGGATCTACATCAAACGCCCGAAATAAGGTATGCCCCCTTAACTATGTATTTTCTTGAGAATAATGGGGATTAGGTCTGGGACGACGGTAGAAAGTAGAAATATTTAGGTCTTTTCTGCATGCATAATCTAACCCTAAGTGCTAGTCCATAGAGAGATTTCCCACCACAACAAACATCGACTGAAGAAGAATTTGAATTCATTAAGTTTATTGAGAACAACACCCCTTTTCCACTTTTGTTAGGAAAGACTTGGACTGAGAAAGATCAGATCAGAAGGAAAGCAGAGGAGGAAGCTATAGAAAAGAAAAAGAAAGAACTAAGGGACTTCATAACCATAAAAATAGAGCGACTAAGAGAAGAACAAGAGGATAAGTCGAAGCTACAAAGGACAAGAGAACTAGCTATCGAAGTTGAAAGAACGCAAGAAAACTCGAAGAACCTGCCCATGCAAGAAAAGAATATAACTACCCCGGAAATAGTAAGAGAAGAAACATTAACCTCAGGATTTGTAAGAGCACATCAACGGTGCGAAGTCACTTTACTAAGAGAAGATGAGAATACAAATGGAAAGAAGATCCCAAAAATTGTTAGAGAAGCTCATATTACAGGAAAGAAGGCCAAGAAGCTCAATAAGAAGAAAGAAAATCTAGAAAAGTTACAGAAAGCTACAAAGAACAGAAGGAGGACTTCGCAAGAGGAAAATTTGCAGAATTTGAACCTCCCCGGAATAGCAGAACCACGCAGAATGGGACTTCGCCACGACGAAGCAATATGACCATTGGAGTTTCCCCAACCATTAGAATGACGCCTCAGAACGACTAGCAATGCAGTTATTGACAGAAAGACCGTCGTTTGACCGTTGGGACCGCACCATAACGAACAGATTCACATTGATCGAGGCATTCCTGCCCATTGGAGGAATCTGTTACGATGTTTCTTATTTAACTCATTGGACGTTGCGTCGGAAATTCTTTTTCCACCCGTGATTATCAAAGCTAATATAGAATTGATTGTGTATCATGCTCTGATTTCTAATACCTCGCCATCTGCTTGATTACCCTGTTTGTATGTTCACCTACCTGATCTCTTTGGCTACAAGTGTGAATGTCGGGCGAAGCTAGCACCATAGAGAAATCTATGGAGGATATTCTTGTGGAGCTTATGGCTGAGAAAGTCATGTCTATAGGAATACAGGCATCATCGACTGTGGGATTGCAAGCATCCCCTTCGACTGGACGATGTTCTAGCTGTGCGACTGAGAAGCGAAGCAAGCACCACGATAATCTGGCTAACATCCTGCCTTTGGATAGCGTAGTGAACTGAGACAACATTCCATGGGATTTCGAGTACGTCTTGATCACTGCGTACATCCTGAAGGGGATACCCATAGTTGGACCCCAGTTAAGATAGATCCCAGCTCTGAAGAACAACAACTTCAACCTCGGCGACATGAAGAACTACGTGATGCTTGCACCACACTGATACCTAATGAAGACGACTGGGAAGAAGCCTAATATAGTCTCCCAGCCATGGATAAAGGAGCTTGTGCAGTCCACGATCTTGAACGTTATGAAAATTCCTCACTTTGGTCGACATCAGGAGGTTAACGCTTGCGTTAAACTCCTCCTTTCGTGATACCATGGAGGATATTTGTGGCTCGACATGTGCATCATTGTGGATCTAGCGTTGATCCACCTCATCACACGATTGAGCATGCATGGATCAGACCCTCAGTAGTTCTACCAAGGGAAGACTTCATATCGCTCCCTGGAAAAGTGCATTAAAGAAGACTATGGTGATGTAGAAATGGGAAAGAGAGGCTACAGGGTAGCCTCTATCCAGGATGGCGCAGTGCACCTCACTTGTCAGCTTATAGCAGGAAAGCTTGTCAGAAAGAACTGCCCCATGCAGGTCACTGGGTTCGTATTAGACCTCATAGGGAAGTGTGTAGAAGGAATGCAGATGAACTGGGAGAGCTACCTCGTCAATGAGCTGGAGAAGGACTGCTGTGAAGCGCAAGATCAAGGGTATGAGTTTCATTTCAGTTGGTTGTTGATATTGATCACATTTGTCACCTGGAAAATGCCAGAAGGAGAAGCCTTCTCGGAGATTGAGCCATCAGAGCTATTGGCCACAAGGTTCTCTACCCTATGGTATACAAGCGATATTTCAAAGCAATGGCAGTCGAACGTGGTGTTCCATGCCTACTACCAGCAGATGAAGTGCACCATAGAATCATTCCCACACATGACACCAAAAACCTTACATCAATACAGGCCGATCGCTAAGTTTCACGCAGATCGACACTTCATTTATATCATTGTGTGCAGGGATGAGAGAAAAGAGGAGTTACAATCCTATTATAAGTTGACCGATGAAGATATGGAGGAGATCACCAAAGAATGGCCAACAGAGTTCCTTGTACTGGTCGAAGATGTAGAGCTCTCTGACGCAGAAATTATTGGAAGCCCCTTGGTCACCCAGGTCGAGCACATTGGACAGAACAGTGTGAAGAAAAATATATAAGTCCATAGCATAGATATTGATGAAGAGGACTATTATCACTGAAATTTCATCCGCAAATGATTACAAGAATTCAACATCGCCAAACAGTTATGAGGTCACCCATGGACCAATATTACCACAAAATCATTTCCAAAGGGTAAAAAACTATGCAATCAATGACAAAATTAAAGTGCGTTGTGAAGACACGGGTTGCACGCGCACATGTGCAAAACAAAAATGTAGGAAAAGCGCACATGTGCCCGATGCGCGACTGTGGTCGCAAAAAGCCGTGCACATGTGAGAACGACGCATTTATGAGAGTGGTCGGCCTCCCACCCACTTCTGGTTCAGCTTCCAATTTGATTTGACACTCAAATCTGGACTGGATCCGACTGGGTGGCTGGTCAAAGACCTAAAAATGCCCTAATTAGCCTATTTCCACACTACAAGCTAGTTGCACAATACCTCAAAGAGGTGCTATAAAAAGGCCATGGGTGCACTTCATTTTTCAAGGAATTTCAATAGCAAAGTTATGATGTTATTATTCTCTTGAGGAATCCTCTATTCTCATCAAGAGTATCTTAGCACCATTACATTGGGAAATCCATCTCACCCCTTGAGTGGATTAGCAAAGAATTCTTTCACCATTTTCATTTCAAAGTTGTAAGAAGAGCTTATTTGTGGGGGTCCAAGAGCCCTCCCTTGGAGGAAGAAGGGACTCATAGTCCTCTTTCTTCTTGGTGTTTTATTTCACTAATATCAACCTTACCATTGGTGACATGGGTCTTATTGTTTCTTTTGTCCTTATTTTCATTAGTTTAGTTGTTGTTTTATTTCTTAGTTTAATTCTTAGTTGTTCTTTTATATTTCTTTCTCTAACCCTTCTCCTTATAGTTGTCCTGCTTAGCAAACCCAACTAAGCTTGCAAGCACCTCTATTTTTCTCACTAAGGTGACAAAAGAGGCGCAACAAGGGCAGTGCCTCCAAGGAAGATGGATATGTCTCACCAACAGGAGGATGAGAAGACCAGGGCAATGGAAAAATAGGAGGGGATGAAGAAGAAAAACTAGAAGAAGGTGAAGCTACACCACCTCAGGATCCCCCTAGTGGAACAGTAACACCACAAAAGAGGAAGGGTTCATCGAAGAAACCCGTAGCAAGAAATAAGACACACGCTAGTAAACCCCAGTTAGAGGCCACGCTCACAGGAGATGATATCGGTTTAGTTTGCGGAGCGATGGAGGACACATCCAAAGATCTCTTGCATAGATATGGAGCAAAGCAGGAAGAGTTGTATGTAAGGGTTGAGAAGGAACTAAAGGAAAGGAAACAAGATATTCATTCAGTCTGCACGGTACCTACTGTGCCTTCTTTGTCACAGGTTGCAGAATTGGGGGATGAGCCTGCCCAATTAAGAAGACTAGCAAATGCGACAGAGGCTTGTCTTCAGAAAGTCCACGAAGAAAAGAAGAAGGTTATAGAAGCACTGAAGCAAGAGAAAGAAGAAGTCCTAGAGAAACTACGAGTTACACGGTACTATGTAACCGCGTATGAAAATGATAAAGATGAGTTTTGGGCAATGCTCAAGGAAGACAAAGCAAAGATATAGAGGGGAAAAGGCCAATTGCTCGCAGAGAAGACTGTGGTTAAGGAAGAAATGACTAGATCACTTCGCTCTGTGTCGGGCTTAGCATAGGAGGAAGAATAGTCAACCAAGATGCAAGTTGGGAAGCTCGTTGAGGCCATCCAACAGCTTCAAGCAAGGATAATGGAGCTAGAGATTCAAGAAGTGTCAAGCACCCCGCAAGAAGTGCGCGATCAAAGGGAGGAAGCAACCAAGAGTGTAGTGGAAAGGATCAGAAGCCTCGCCTCAAAATGCAAGCAGTTGAGTGATCATAGTGCGCAGATCTATGAGTGCCTTGCAAAATACCTAGAGCTCAGGAAATTGGAAGCACAACTTCAGGAGGTGCAGCAGCAGACATCCATCGTGCAGGCATAAATGAAGCTATTGACTACAGTTGAGAGGATGAAAATATCATAGGAGCAACGCGCAGTCCAACAACAGATTACTACCATCCAGGGCAAAGCCATGGAAGTTACACAAAGACTACAACTGGTGTAGGACGAAGCCTGTACAAGTTTTGAGGAGATTGAAGGACAAGGCTCACAGATAGACCAGGTGGTTACGACAGTGGAACAATGCCTTGAAGGGCCTGTTACAGCACAAGTAATTCAGGAGTTCACCGAGCAGGAGGCTCTGGTGAAGCAGCAAGTCGAGGCAGCTCAAGCTAAGCTCGAGGCCTTTGAATCAATGTTGCCCAGATCGGAGTGACTCGGAATGAGTCACAGGTGAGTGTTGGGGGCATGTTGGCCCTTGACCAAGTTTTGAGGAAACATTGGTCATGTTTGACCACTTTTGGAACTTCAACATGTTGGTCGAAGATGGAGCGCCCAGGCAAAGCTGAGATTGTGGAATCTCATGTATTTTGTGGACCCAACAAGGGGTTCATTAGGGTTTTTTTATTAGGGTTTTGGGATGTTGGTCCATGGGTTTACCCATGATTAGGCATTTTTGTAAGGGATGAAAAAGTATAAATAGGAAGGAATGTAATGTAAGAAGAGATTTAGACAAGCTTGGACTAGTTAGTAGAAGTTACTCATTGGGTTTGTGCAAGAGTATGTAAAGGTTGCTAAGTGCGAAGAATAGTTGTTGGCTTTTGGTGCATATTGTGTGTTAAGACTTGCAGAGCTAAGTGCAAGTGATTGTAAGAGGCTTTGTGTTGAACAGAAGATTTGGCTTTGTGCCTTGACCTACTTTTGGGGAAGGTGGAACTGGTGCTTAGTGCGTAGATCACCAATCTAGGATATGAGTTAGGCTTTGTGGCTTTGTGCACAGGAGCAAAATAATGTAAGAAGATTGCAGAATAATAAAGAAGAAGAGAAGAATATTGGTGGACGTAGCCCCACACTGGGGTGAACCATGTATATCCTATGTCTTGATGTGCTTTGTGTGATGTTCTTGATGTTATGATTTGTTTTCTTAGTGCTTTGATGCCAATGTATGATAGATATATATTGTGTTGCTTTGTGATTTAAGAGATAGTTGAATGATAGATCAGATCTGATGCTACGTGTTGAGTGATTATAAGTGCTTGATATGTATTGTTACTGCGTTGATCTATAATTAGGGTTTGATCTGTGAGGTGAATAAGGATTATGAACTAATGCATATTATTGGCTAACGTGTTCTATTAAGTGTTGTAATCACATATCTCTATCCTAGCTTGGTTGTAGACACCTGATTCCTGCAACCCCCCTGCCTCTACCTTGGGTGAGACTTCATCTACTTCATAGGTGTTTCTGAAAGGGCTAGTAGTTAGGGTTTTTTTGGTGCACTGTTGAAGCATTGAACCCTGGGTCTGCCCCTGTGCCAACAATCTCCCATACATTCAATACCGTCATGGATTCTTTAAGTGGGTCAAAATCCATTGTCCAAGGTTTTAGAGTGAGACCAGACGGACCCCAGGGCCAATTATGTTTTTGTGTTTCATCACAACCATCTGTTGAGAGGAAGCTTAAATAAATCCAGTTTCTTAACAGAATATGGACCTTAGGGGTGTAGCCAATTAGGGGTTTCCATCAGTTATTCATCTGTCCTGTGAGGCATTTTTCTCTCAGGGATTTACTAGTGAAATTTCCAACCAGGGTTTTCCCCATTAGCTAAGGAACATCCTAGAGAGAAATATCATCTCCGACCACCATCTTCACAGAGCCTCTGTGTTCCTTTATGTACCGAGCTCGTTTTTTGTGCAGAGGCTGGTTCCTTTTGTCGGTAACACTCTTCTTCTCTTTCGTCTGTGAGTGTTAAGAACCTGAATAGATCTACAAATATAATCACCATAAATACTGAATACAAAATAGATCCATAGAGCAAGATAGAAGAAACCACACTTTATGATTACCAAACCCTTGAGGTAGAGAAACACCATACAATGGATCCTATTATGGAAGGGATCCTCTACTGTTCACTTGCGTCTTCGAGGGGGCATCCTCCTATTGAGCTACCGCTCCAAATACACTAATTCTCTTCATGTCTCATTACATTGCTTGAATCCATTTATATAGTGTTACCATCACCTAAGAACATTCTAGAGGAGGAATCTTCTAGAAGTAGAACCTTCTAAGAAGTCCTCTTACATTTATTATATCTAATTACCCATTTATTATATCTAACTGTCATAGTGGGCCTTATTTAATAATATAGTGGACCTAGTCCACCTTACATTGAATGACCTCCACTATTATCACTATGGGCCCTCTGGGCCCCCCCACTACCTCTCTAGGAACCTTACATTCCATCCCCCTTACGAAAGCGCTGTCCTCAACGCTTGATGTACAACCATATACCAGGGTCCCATGGATAATTGTGGACCATAATGTTGAAGAAGACTGAAGAACCAAGGTCCCATGTAGAAAGGAAATCCACCATGTTGAAGTAGTCCAACCACCATTGTAAGCC
>ML801235.1:95602-108305 GCA_009831015.1 Picea engelmannii | reverse complement strand
GAAGATTTTGGAACCCAATAACCAACTCCAAATGATGCTCCAAAGACTGACACCTATCATGTGGATCCAAATAAGAAGATCCATCCACATAGTGGAAAAGGGTCGTAGCAGAATCTGGAAGGAATAATACCACTGTAAAATATATAGACTGAACACTGGTAACTAGCTCTTGATGTGGGACATTGATGTTCTCTACAGAAGGTGGAGTAGAGTTATCAAATAAAATATAAAAGTGGTTGTCATCCCAGAAATGACAACTATCCATATATCAATCATCATAATCTGCCTCAAAATCATACCAAACATATATTTCTTGATTATATTCATCCCTAAGGCCCTCCATAAGAAATCTCTCCTACATGTTATTCAATGAATCTTGAATACTACGAAAACTATCATTGAGGCCGTCTATGAGGCTGTTTGTGAGGATGTCTGTGAGGCCATGTACAAATGAATCCAATCTATCATCAAATGTGTGAAACAATTGGGCTTTGAATGATTCAATAATTTCTTTCAGGTTTTGAGAAGAAATAGCCATCTGAGCCTCCTATGAACTCACCCAATAAGTTACGGCGGAAAATCGTGGCTTTTTTTGGAAAAACCCTAAAAAACTGTTGAAGTTAAAATGCTCATAACTTCACTTCCCGGACTCCGTTTTGGTTGATTGTTTTTTTGAAATTGGGTGAAATTGTGAGAGGAACTCAGATCTGTAATTTATTTTGGAAAATTCGGCCTCCATATGCTATAGAAATAAAAAAATTATTGTCGTCGTCCGTGGAAAAAATCCTGAAAATTTACAGATTTTAAAACTTCAATATCTTGACTTCTCGGACTCCGTTTCAGACGATTTTTTTTTTCAAATTGGGTGTTTTTATGAGAGGAACTCAGATATACAACCCGTTTCTACAAATTTTTCACAAAAATATACCAAAAACTTCAATAATTTTGCGGCCCTTTTTTTTCTTCTCCGAAAAAAAAAATCTACA
This sequence comes from Picea engelmannii, assembly GCA_009831015.1. Taxonomy (NCBI): domain Eukaryota; kingdom Viridiplantae; phylum Streptophyta; class Pinopsida; order Pinales; family Pinaceae; genus Picea; species Picea engelmannii. The sequence goes on along the minus strand of ML801235.1, from coordinate 107,319 downwards.
AAAATAAAAAATATTTGCCCACAATGTCTACCCAAGGAAAGTGCTCTGATACCACTTGTTAAGAACCTGAATAGATCTACAAATATAATCACCACAAATAATGAATACAAAATAGATCCATAGAGCAAGATAGAAGAAACCACACTTTATGATTACCAAACCCTTGAGGTAGGGAAACACCATACAATGGATCCTATTATGGAAGGGATCATCTCCTATTCACTTACCTCTTCAAGGGGGCATCCTCCTATTGAGCTACCGCTCCAAATACACTAATTTCTTCATGTCTCATTACATTGCTTGAATCCCTTTATATAGTGCTACCATCACCTAAGAACATTCTAGAGGAGGAATCTTCTAGAAGTAGAACCTTCTAAGAAGTCTTCTTACATTTATTATATATAATTACCCATTTATTATATCTAACTACCATAGTGGGTCTTATTTAATAATATATTGGACCTAGTCCACCTTACATTGAATGACCTCCACTATTATCACTATGGGCCCTCTGGGCCCCCCCACTAGCTCTCTAGCCACCTTACAGTGAGACACTGGGAGTAGTATCCTTCTCCTTAGGGGGAGAATATGGGGGTATGATAAGCTTATGTCATTTGAGATTGGAGGAGGGATGAGAGCTTGCAGAGCTAAGATAGATGACATGGGAGTTGGAACACTTGGCTTGATCAAAACCACTGCATGGGTAGCCTTGGAGTAAATACGAAGGCATGCGAAGGCTCGAGCGCTGGTGTTGGAGGAGTTCCAAGAAATATTCATGTGAGGTGAAGGCGGAGGGGCCTGCAGGATTATCATCATAGTCTATCGCCTTCGTTTCCAAGTACACCATCTGTCATGGCCCACGTGATGGGCATGCGGGCACCATTGGGATCTGGCCAGAGGATCCGGGAAGGTACGAGAGCCTGAAAAGGGGGCCAGGAAAAATTGCGGGGAAGGAAAAAAAAATGGGGGAGGGGAGGCCTGCAGACCCCACCCAAGGTTCTATGCCTTAGGGTGCATAGAGCGGGGGGCTTAGCCTCAGAGCTCCAATCGCCAAAACTCTTCTTCCCATTTCATTAATAATTATTGTTATTATATTACTATTATATTTATTATATTTATAATTCAAGGGTGGAAAATGCGGATGAAGTCATCATCAATTTTGAGGGAAACCAAGTAAAATATATTTGGGGGGTTGGGAGTAAACTTAGGCATTGCCCCTATATAAAGGCCTCTTGCTCCTTAAATCTGAAAGGGTTCATGTGATTATAGCGGTGAGATATTTTATGGTCACTATAAGAGAAATTATAAACAAATTTATCTGCAAGAGGCCAAACCATTTAATATCCAACTACTTGGAAAGCAATTCAAGGATGAGATGATTACTTTATATAAAGTGGTTTCATTTCACTATTATACTCCTTTTCTCACTTGTGACAATTTTAATTACGTGCATGGCATTGTAGTTCAATGAGAAATGTGGGTTAATAGTGAGGGACATATGTATTTTGTTGTGGCTCCCGAGGTCATGGATCTTCCCTATCTTGGTTTTGGCTACTTCAATTATGCAACATAATACTCAACTATGTAAAAGAGGGAATCTTCTCCCTCATTCTTTCAGTTCATTTTCTTATTACTTTTAGTTTAACTCTATGGCATCTCTTTTGGGAGTTCAAATGGTGCAATTTCACTTCAAAAATAGTTGTTGTATCTTCTATGAGTTAGGTGAGTTCATAAAAGGATTGAAGTGGAGAAGAAAAATCCCTCTTAGAAACACTCAATGAATGAAGCATCGTAAAAAAGGTATAAACATGTACTTAGATGATGTCCAATTGAAAATATAATTTGATGCAACCACCTATTAATTCATCTACCCAAAACCTTACTAGGTAAGTTGTCCAAACTACACCCTTGAAACCAATTAAGTGACTTGTGACAAATCTAAGTGAGTAATTCAATATCAAAATGGGATAAAATTATATGTTGTTGAAAATGTATTGAGGTAAGATACAACCTAGAAATTTTTAATTTCTCTTTTGTTTCCCAACAACAACACTTTTTAAAATATGAACTTCTACCACCAAACCACTACCTTAAAACTAGTCCCATTCTTGTGAAATTTCATTCTCAATGGTCGGGAGTCAAAACCAGGCATATGATATATTGTTGGGAAGGTCTCAAAGAAACCTACATCATCACGAGAACCAATAAACCTACATCATCACTAGAACCAATTTTATATCTAGTTCTGATTCATAATACAATCTTATAAATGAAGTCATGACTATGAAATTTGACCCCCTAGGAGATGTGCAACTTGCACACTTTGTAGATTGGCCATATAAACTTAGAATTGGGAAAATAAGGGCTCATTAGAAATATTTTTCTAAGCACTATATGATATATCCATTGGATTTTCTAAAAAGAAAACATGATTGTTTTTATATTTTGTGCAATCCCTAACTCACATGGAGCCTACCTAGTGACTAGTGAAAGGGGCAAAAAGTGGAATTTTTGAAAACATGCTCACATCCGATGAAATCCGATTTGATCAACATATACATGTACTTTAGTGATATGGGAGGGTTTCATAAACGAAAAATAAGCCACGGACGACATGGGATTCCTTCATATAGTTAGAAAAGTGGTGCAAACTCTATTGTTCATAAGCCACCCATCTTTAGCATGAGAGAGATCCCAAACAATTTCATACTGGAATCCTTATTTGTAGATACAAATGAAACTAATATATAAAAGAAATGAAGGCATGTTTATATCAAGCCATCAATTACTGCAATGAACTCAAAAAGAGGAGAGAAAACAACTGAGTTGGGTAAGGCCACATGATTCCAGTAATAACAAAGCACACAATAATCCACCTCTAAATTTAATGGATATAAACAACAAATCAATTTAGGGGAATGAGCAACTACAAGAATGCCAAGCTATTAATGGCAAGACCACATTATTTTATTGATAATATTTTTTGTTTACTTCTAGTGGATGTGCATCGTGAAATCATGTTAAAGAAAACAATATTAAACATAGTTAGTTTCTAAGTGCTTCAATTTATGAAAAGTTCTTGGAAATTTTTATTGGTGCCTTGCTCATTTTTAGATCAAAAGTTTAAAAGAGATGGACAAAGTGTAGAAGATGTGCAGGTTGTGTATTTTGTAGACTAGGAATGCAAACTCATAATTACATAAATGAGGGCTCATCGAAAAACTTATTTCAAGAACTACAAGGTATAGCCACTAGAATTTCTTAAATTCATCAAAATTCAATCTATATTCTACACAAGACAAGGCTCATGTGGAGCCCACTTAGTGATCAATGAAAGGGGTTAACATTGAAATTTATATAAACTATGCTTACATTTATGAAATCTGATATGATCGTCTTGGACATGTACTTTGCTAATATAGGAGGGTTTCAAAACTCAAAAATAAACTAGGGATGGAATTTCCAAAGGCCAAAACTTGGGATCTAAAAACAACCCAAACAAGGCCAGAATGAATGTGACTGTGTCAAGAAGATCATGTTGGGAACTATAGCCATAATGGCTTCCATTAATGGCTAAAATGTTTTACTTGTCAATTCAATGTTTATGTTGTTCAATTGAAATCCAAAACACATGCATATTAAGGTTTTGTTGTAAAAATAAACACAACAATTTTTATATGAGAGTGTGGATTTTCACAGGTAGTCATAATGTTGCTTGAGCTTTTTGGAGACGTTTCAATATTTTATACACAGTTTATCTCCAAAAAGCTCAAGCAACATAACATTTTTTTACTTTGTAGATGATGAGAAAGATGGAAAAATTGCAGAGGTTTGACAAATCATTTCAACCTTATTGGAGAAAGGATTGACAAATCACTAGCAACATGTATTGTTGTACAAATTTCTAACAACACAACATAATTGTTTACCCATACATTTTAATAAACCAAAATCATTAGAAGACAATATCACCCAAAGGTTTGGGTTTGACAAATCCTTTCAACCTTATTGAAGAAAGGATTGACAAATCACTAGTAACATGTATTGTTGTACAAATTTCTAACAACACAACATAATTGTTTACCCATACATTTTAATAAACCAAAATCATTAGAAGACAATATCACCCAAAGGTTTTGATCCCATGGAAGCAAAACTCAAATTTCATTAAACAACAAGCAAAGAAAAAATTAACCACACACTCGAACATACGGCATAAGAAAGAAGAGTGTTATGAAGTACACAAGGCAATAGAGTGGGAAAACAATGACAAAGCTTGATACTCCAATGGGAAGGTTGTTAGATGTGATTTTTAGTTCCTCAACCAAAGTTGAGATGGAATCATTGAATGTATGACTGAAATACACATTGATAGCTCCATCCAAATCACCTATGGCTCTACACAACGGAAATCCACTACAATGTGAAGGGTTTGTAGGATTTGTGGGGTTTTTGGCTTCCCCATTGGTGAACATGACAATAGTATGATGATGAATGTGAGACAACTTTGTAATCGAAAGGTTACATTGAATCAAACATTTGTATTAGATCAAACATTTGTATTAGTGTCTCCTTGATCACTTTTTTATGATATGTTCTACATTTATATATACACCATATGTTTTAATTTCCAAAGTTTGAACATTTCAACAGAAATTAAGTTAATTTGTAATTTTATATTTGATTTTTTTTAACAAGAAAAAAAATTATATTCAACTTAAAAAAGGGTGAATATACAAATTCCAGTCTCTCATGAGATTATCCTTGTATCTTTCTCATCTCTTACATTTTCAATACTACCTTTTGAACTTCTCTCTTCAACACCTTCACAACTCTGCACTGATATCCTTCAATCTAAAAACAAAATTACAGCCATTACAAATCACAAAAAAACTACAGCCTGGAGTTCATCTCTTCTTGGAGCTGGTCTTCATAGAATTCCTAAACAATGAAAGCTCATTTATCTTTCTTGAGAGCGTCGTTGGATAACTCATCTGCTTGTGCATTAAGAGCTCTGGGGATATGGAAAATTGTGAATCATTCAAATGATGAGAGGAAGTCTGAATCTGTTCATGAGATTCCCAGCTCTTAGAACTTGCATCTATTTTTTCCATTTACCCAGTCTACTACAACTTTAGAATCTGTGAATACTTGAAGTTTCTTCCCATTTAAGGAAGTAGCATGAACTAAAAGAGCCGAGAGTGCTAAGAGCTCAGCTTTTGTATTGGTACCTCCTCCTAGTGTGTACCGAATTTTAAAAAGATGGGATTTTGAAATAAATAAAACAGCACTGGCTTCACATTTGGGAGGATGTCCCTGATATGCTCCATCAGGGAAATCCCATGGACTTTGTTCCATCAAAGAAATCCCATGGAATTTGTTTGTCAAAGTCTAGACTTGAAGCTGGTTTATTCTTGGGCACTTTTCTGGCACTTTTCTTCACAAAGAAACTATCAACGTTGCAATTGTGATGGTGGGATATGTTTATCTTTAAAAATACATTGATTGCATGCCCACCAAACAAAGTAAACCAAGAGAAGACGAAGGGACCTATAGATTTGACCTCTGGGATCTTCCTTTCAGTTTTTAAATAGTCGTGGAGTGAGGGGCTAATGCCTGAAAGTAAACTGAAAATATTTGCGTTGCCTTGCTGTGTATACTGACACCAGGAAAAACGATGTGAGATTTTTGCTTTCAGCAGTGCGTGGGTTTTCCAGACAAACATCCACCACCAAGGTTTCTTTCCCTCGAGCTCATTTTCCGCCCGGGCTAAGGAGTCCAGTTTAGCAATATAAATGCCAGAATTTTTATTTTTTGCCCACACTAAAGAGTCCTCTTCTTCTTTCAGCATGTTTTACATATTTTGTTAAGTTGCCACCCATAACATTTTTTTTCCAAGAAAAAAATTGTATATTTGTTATTTCATGAGAAAAATCAAAATATTCAAAATATACACAGAGAATATCCTGGAATTCGAAATCTAGTACTGATGAGTTTAGAAGAACAATGAATTTCCACCAACCCAATGAAAAACAAAATCTTCTTCTAGGCTTAGGAAGTGTAGAACTATCTAGAGATCATTCATACATCACTAGCTAACCAAAAAATTTAGACAGTAACAAGCAGGTTCTAACCCAAGTGCATCCTTTCTACAATAGGTTCTAACCCAATTGCATCCTTTCTACAATAACTTGATCCTGATGAAAATATAACTGCAATCAAAATAAGGACACCTAGCAATCAAAATAAGGACACCTACATCTCAGGAGACTCCTCCTCCCCTCAAAATTCTTTGCTAACTTGTAAGGCCATTGCCTCCTTGGATAGTGAATCTGCCTTGAGATTAAAAACTTTATAGATATGGTTGATGGACACTGCTTTGAAAAGATTCCCAGAGTTCTCTAATTCTACGCTACCAAGGATAAGTTGTCACCCATGACATTATGGGAATGACATTTTATAATATCTTGTTTTCGATACTTTGGAATTTTTAAACCTGATCTTGTATATTATGTAATTATGATTTACATTTCTGTGTCTTGTTCAACACCGTGAGGTAGTTGTCATTGTGATTTTGATAGACATATTAACATGAACATTTGGAATTTAATAAAAGTTTTCAGGATTAACTAGGGGAATGTGCCTATGGGGCTATGATTCCACCTGAGGGGAAATGTAACAAGGTCCAAAGGGGTGGGGTATTGTGTTATCACACTAAGTTGTCTTGGGTCTTTTAACCCTTAGTTTTAAGTTTTTAAGCTTTTAGATTTCAATTTTGCTTTATTTTCTTAGTGTGATTTACTTAGGTTAGTTTGAGCAAATAAAGGCTTAAGTATTGGCTCCATTTTTGGCCCGCATATAGATTTTAAGCCTAGGTTCATTTTATGGCTTATGGTTTTGACTCATCCCATGACCTTCATGACTTGACACCAAGCATAACCTATCCCACGACCTTCATGACTTGACATCTCACTCTTTTCACTCATACCTTTCATCCTAGTCATGTTGTCTCTATGTCTGATTAAAAGTGGGTCAAATCAATTTTTTGAAAAAGAGCACTGCCAACTCACTAGGAGTTTCCGTAGTGCACTCCTTGTCCTTTATTCCTTGCCATGATTCATCATCATTTTGCTAAGGTCATGTTCTACCTTGTTTTCAGCACCATGGTTCATTAAAAGATGTATTCAAAGATTTGGTTTTTATGAGTTTGCTAATGTTTCAAAGATTTGAATGCTCTCAAACTCGGAGTTGTTGAAACTGCTAGTTCAGACCAGTTGCAGACAATGCTACGGGATCAGTTGCTGAGGTGGATTTGGAAGCTAAGGTGGTCGTGGTGATCCCCTAATCGGTTGCAGAGCCTCAAGTTGTCATTACTCCTCCAGGTATTTTGTGATCCCACTCCATTGCATAGCGAATTCGTGTGATAGTTGTTGCCTGAGTTTTGGTAGCGACAGTCTATGCAAATCGCTCCCTCCTTCATCCCTCTCCATCCATATTTTCCCTCTCACAGACTTGCAGTCATTGTCACCTGGTTTTCAATTATCAAGACACCAATTCATCTTGCTCTCGATTGTTGAGTGCTCGTGCAAACACTTACTCCTTGTGTGTGCACTGCACTACCAAAAACGTTGTTGAAACCTCTCTACATTTCCCCTTTTCTCTCTACTTTTTTCATTGGAGTGTTATTTGCCAGGTATTCAAAGAAAATTGCAGCAGCTTTCCTTTCACTATATTATCATTCTTCAGTTTGATATCTACAGACAGTAAGGGGAGGGGAAATTGCATTTCTTGCCTTTCAAAAGCCATCAAAGCAATGTTTTGTCAAAACAAAGTGAATTAGAGGAGAATCCTAGGAGAGAGCAGCCAATATTCATTGTATTTTTCTCATTAACGTTTGTCTTTGTTTTCTCCCTTAGAATTCACTGCACCATAACCTTTGATCCCTCGTCTTGACCCATGGAGACACCTCAGAAGAAGAAATATCACAAGGGAGGCATTGTGGTCAGAATTGAACCCTCATACATGCACCTATTTGATGCAGAGCCAATGTTTAGGGAAGTTTTTCTAAGGGTGGGTTTCCTCTCTTTTTGCCAAAACATGCAGAGGGGACATCCTGAAGTGGCAAGGCAATTTACCTTACATTTTGATGGCCTTAAGACTAAGGTAGGAGACTTGGAGTTTGAGGTGTCTGAAGCCTCTATTGCAGCAGCCACAGAGATTCCTAACACTAGGGAGAGATGGTTTAAATCCATGACTTTAAATGTTGCCTTCTCCAAGGACTTCCTCAAAACAGATTATCAGACTGATAACTTGTCCAAGGGGGTGCCTAGAAGTCATCTAGTTGAATATTTCGACAAGATGTTGAAGATCATTTAGAGATACTTCACATGTGAGGGTAGGTTTAATATGTTATACCAGTACCATATAAGGATTCTGCTTCATTTTACTAGTAAACGTGAAATGAATATCCCTTTCTACTTGTTGAGGAGCATGGAGAAAATGTCTGATAGAGTCCAAGCCAAATCTAAGGATGTGGACACTAGTGTCTTTCACTCTAGATTGATCAGAATGTTGGTTTTGGAAGAATTGAAGAAGAGGAACATCCCTTGGGAACAATTCATTATTTTTTCTCACATGAAGTTGGACATAGCTTCAACTCCTCAGTCAAAGATGCAAAGTCATTTTCCATCTACTAGTGATGCTCCAGCATGAACAAGCAAGAAAATAAAGAGTAAATCCATTGCTCAAGACAAAGAGGTTATTAAGGTAGTCAAATAAGCAAAGAGGGAGGCTTATCATTCTCCACGAAGAGACTTTTCACCTCCTCCTGCACCAGAATTGGAAGAGGTCCCCTTATCCACTAAAGCTACAACCAAGAAAGGAAGAAAATTGCACTTCTCTTCACCTTCTTCAGCAGCTAGCACAAAGTTCGGGAAGCCTTTTACCAAATCATTAGCCCTCAAGGAGGTTGTTGAAGTATAAGTCCTACCCAAGGTTTCTAATCTAAAGAAAAAAAAAGACAAGGGAAAAGGCATTGAGAAGCCTATTGAGGTGATAGACAAAGCCCTTGTGCAACAGAAAGAGCAAGGTGAAGCCATGAAGAAGCTTGTTGAGGTTATCAACATCAGCACTCCACCTAGCAATCACACCTTCAAAAGATTGATTAGACGGCTCAGAGAGGCTAGGAAGGAGGTGGCTCATTTGAAAGTTGAAGGTTTATCTGGAAGAATTAAAATGAAGGAGCTTATGGATATGTACAACAACACCCTTGATTTGGAAAGATTTGCAGCAAGAAAAGTCATGCCTCTCCATAAGCAACTCAAGAACCTCTATAGGAAAAACAGAGGTTTTCAGTCTCAGAATAGAAAACTCAAGGCAGAACTGCAACACTTCAAGGATGAAGTGGCCCAGAGGAATTTGAATGTGTTGGTTGAAGCTACCATTGAAAGAGAGGAACCCGTAGTAATGAAAAAACACACCTGCATTCAAGAAGCATGTCACTACAAAAGAAAAACATGATGTTGTGATAGAAGGAAGCCCTCCTTCCACAAGGAGGAGTGCTAGGTTGATGAAATGATTGGGGGGATATGAGCTCCATTTTTTAGAATGGTCTCTTTTTGCAAGAGTAAGTGATCAAGGATGTTTAAGTTTTTGCCACCTATACAGGCATCTACAGCCTTCTAACCTATCATCTCAATGTTCTTGATTAGTCTCATTATTCAGAAGAGCACAGACATTTTGTAGTGCCATGGTGCTGCAGAATCATCTATATAGCATGTCTTGTCTTTTTGCTACCTAAAGTGCTACGAAAAATCCTAGTCGAAGTACACAGGAATGCTACCAAATCTCCTATGTTGTGTAACTATGGCACTACCGAATTCATAGGGATATATTACAGTGGCACTACCAAATCCGTTTTGATGATGGGCACTACCAATTTTGCAGGACCAGTTCAGTGATCGCACTACCAATTCTATAGAGATATACAGGCTCGGCGCCACCGAATTGCACTCAGATATACACAGGCTCGACGCTACCAATTTTGCAGGCCTGTTTTGGATCTGCGCTACAAAATGTGCAGAGTATTTTGCAAGGGCGCTACAGAAACTCACTACCTAGCGCGCTACTGATTGGCACTACCAACTAGCACTTGGAATCAAGGGGTTCAATTTTATCACTCTTTTGGGTTGTTGATGATGTGCATAAGAGCTAAGACCATAGGTGGTAGCATGATGACAACATACAACCTTTGCAGGACACTTGGCATGGAAAGGAATGCGCATCAATGAAGACAATGTCAGTTAAAGTTTGTTGGATTGGTTGCCAACATGTTTCCTTTTTTATACTATAGTTGTTAGTACATGTGTTAGATTGAATAACTGATTTGGAGAATCCTATGGGAGGAAGGCCAGCTCACACCTCTAGTTGTTGCCTTCCCTTTTGTTATAAATAGATATTCCAAATGCTTTAGGGGGTTCGGATGGTTGAGTTGGGCTCCCTTATTGTAATATTTTGATTAAGCAGACTGGTTCTCTAGTTATGTACTTGACTTGAGAATTTTTTATTAATATAAGTCATTTTCTCTTATTCCATCTTGTTTCCTCTTATATTGAAGTTTTCATGATTGAATGATTCACATGAGATTGTTATAGTTGTATTATGATGAATGTTTGATTATAGTACTGTTATGATGTTCTTCAGTGTTATTTAAACTTTGAATTCAAGAATATCTTGTGTTTGAGTTTTTCCTCCTTAGTTTGCTTGAAGACCTGATGTTAATAGTATACCTTTACACTTTCCTCACCAAAGTATTCCTTCTATTCACTTTTACTCCCATTCACTGACTGAAGTTGATCAATACATCAATTGCTTGTGCATGCTAGCCCAGATTTATGAGTTAGAACATTATTATATTGAGCCTTGTCCATTTGACCTTTTAAACACTCATTTACATTTACACATAATCTGATGGGTACTGGGCTTATCCTCTCTGCAATAAGAGGGTGATTCCTAGTGCTAAAATTCTTGGTGTCATTTCCGGGGAACATATTGAAGACATTTCCTTGGGTATGAATGACAAAGCTTATTGATTCTGAAGGTGCATTATAATTCAGTACATTGAAGATTGCATCTTTCACCTGACAACTCCATTGTTTTAGTTGTGGCTCCTAAAGGCAGACACACGAGGTCAACTCCACAACTACCTCTAACTACACCTGAAGATGACCCAGAGAAGATAATCAAGAAGGGAAAATCTTCTCACGAAAAATTTTCTGTTGTTGTATCAGGTACTTCTGGTTAGTTGTCTGATTCCATTCTTAAAACACCAATTGTTATATCAAGTAATCCTCCTTTACCTTCTATTGAAGTTTCTATGAATTTCGATTTTGAAAATTTTCATGTTGAATACTCCTCTTTTGACCCAGAATTGAAAGAAGAAAATTTTGAAATCCTTGCCTCTCCTCATATTTTGAAGTGGTTCAGATTTGAGAGTCTTGAAGATTTTCCTACATTAGGCTTTGCTACTCCTCCTCCTATCAAAATTTTTGTAGCCAAAGAGGAGGAAACTTCATCTCCCTTGCAGCCTATACCATCTTCTTCCAAGACTCAGCCTTCTACTGTGAAATATGAAATCCCTCCTTCTTACATTCATTTTTCTCCTAAGCTACACACAGTCAAATCTCCTTCCCCTCCTTGTTCTCCTACAGTTCAAAATC
>ML801235.1:62691-95502 GCA_009831015.1 Picea engelmannii | reverse complement strand
TAGATATGGTTGATGGACACTGCTTTGAAAAGATTCCCAGAGTTCTCTAATTCTACGCTACCAAGGATAAGTTGTCACCCATGACATTATGGGAATGACATTTTATAATATCTTGTTTTCGATACTTTGGAATTTTTAAACCTGATCTTGTATATTATGTAATTATGATTTACATTTCTGTGTCTTGTTCAACACCGTGAGGTAGTTGTCATTGTGATTTTGATAGACATATTAACATGAACATTTGGAATTTAATAAAAGTTTTCAGGATTAACTAGGGGAATGTGCCTATGGGGCTATGATTCCACCTGAGGGGAAATGTAACAAGGTCCAAAGGGGTGGGGTATTGTGTTATCACACTAAGTTGTCTTGGGTCTTTTAACCCTTAGTTTTAAGTTTTTAAGCTTTTAGATTTCAATTTTGCTTTATTTTCTTAGTGTGATTTACTTAGGTTAGTTTGAGCAAATAAAGGCTTAAGTATTGGCTCCATTTTTGGCCCGCATATAGATTTTAAGCCTAGGTTCATTTTATGGCTTATGGTTTTGACTCATCCCATGACCTTCATGACTTGACACCAAGCATAACCTATCCCACGACCTTCATGACTTGACATCTCACTCTTTTCACTCATACCTTTCATCCTAGTCATGTTGTCTCTATGTCTGATTAAAAGTGGGTCAAATCAATTTTTTGAAAAAGAGCACTGCCAACTCACTAGGAGTTTCCGTAGTGCACTCCTTGTCCTTTATTCCTTGCCATGATTCATCATCATTTTGCTAAGGTCATGTTCTACCTTGTTTTCAGCACCATGGTTCATTAAAAGATGTATTCAAAGATTTGGTTTTTATGAGTTTGCTAATGTTTCAAAGATTTGAATGCTCTCAAACTCGGAGTTGTTGAAACTGCTAGTTCAGACCAGTTGCAGACAATGCTACGGGATCAGTTGCTGAGGTGGATTTGGAAGCTAAGGTGGTCGTGGTGATCCCCTAATCGGTTGCAGAGCCTCAAGTTGTCATTACTCCTCCAGGTATTTTGTGATCCCACTCCATTGCATAGCGAATTCGTGTGATAGTTGTTGCCTGAGTTTTGGTAGCGACAGTCTATGCAAATCGCTCCCTCCTTCATCCCTCTCCATCCATATTTTCCCTCTCACAGACTTGCAGTCATTGTCACCTGGTTTTCAATTATCAAGACACCAATTCATCTTGCTCTCGATTGTTGAGTGCTCGTGCAAACACTTACTCCTTGTGTGTGCACTGCACTACCAAAAACGTTGTTGAAACCTCTCTACATTTCCCCTTTTCTCTCTACTTTTTTCATTGGAGTGTTATTTGCCAGGTATTCAAAGAAAATTGCAGCAGCTTTCCTTTCACTATATTATCATTCTTCAGTTTGATATCTACAGACAGTAAGGGGAGGGGAAATTGCATTTCTTGCCTTTCAAAAGCCATCAAAGCAATGTTTTGTCAAAACAAAGTGAATTAGAGGAGAATCCTAGGAGAGAGCAGCCAATATTCATTGTATTTTTCTCATTAACGTTTGTCTTTGTTTTCTCCCTTAGAATTCACTGCACCATAACCTTTGATCCCTCGTCTTGACCCATGGAGACACCTCAGAAGAAGAAATATCACAAGGGAGGCATTGTGGTCAGAATTGAACCCTCATACATGCACCTATTTGATGCAGAGCCAATGTTTAGGGAAGTTTTTCTAAGGGTGGGTTTCCTCTCTTTTTGCCAAAACATGCAGAGGGGACATCCTGAAGTGGCAAGGCAATTTACCTTACATTTTGATGGCCTTAAGACTAAGGTAGGAGACTTGGAGTTTGAGGTGTCTGAAGCCTCTATTGCAGCAGCCACAGAGATTCCTAACACTAGGGAGAGATGGTTTAAATCCATGACTTTAAATGTTGCCTTCTCCAAGGACTTCCTCAAAACAGATTATCAGACTGATAACTTGTCCAAGGGGGTGCCTAGAAGTCATCTAGTTGAATATTTCGACAAGATGTTGAAGATCATTTAGAGATACTTCACATGTGAGGGTAGGTTTAATATGTTATACCAGTACCATATAAGGATTCTGCTTCATTTTACTAGTAAACGTGAAATGAATATCCCTTTCTACTTGTTGAGGAGCATGGAGAAAATGTCTGATAGAGTCCAAGCCAAATCTAAGGATGTGGACACTAGTGTCTTTCACTCTAGATTGATCAGAATGTTGGTTTTGGAAGAATTGAAGAAGAGGAACATCCCTTGGGAACAATTCATTATTTTTTCTCACATGAAGTTGGACATAGCTTCAACTCCTCAGTCAAAGATGCAAAGTCATTTTCCATCTACTAGTGATGCTCCAGCATGAACAAGCAAGAAAATAAAGAGTAAATCCATTGCTCAAGACAAAGAGGTTATTAAGGTAGTCAAATAAGCAAAGAGGGAGGCTTATCATTCTCCACGAAGAGACTTTTCACCTCCTCCTGCACCAGAATTGGAAGAGGTCCCCTTATCCACTAAAGCTACAACCAAGAAAGGAAGAAAATTGCACTTCTCTTCACCTTCTTCAGCAGCTAGCACAAAGTTCGGGAAGCCTTTTACCAAATCATTAGCCCTCAAGGAGGTTGTTGAAGTATAAGTCCTACCCAAGGTTTCTAATCTAAAGAAAAAAAAAGACAAGGGAAAAGGCATTGAGAAGCCTATTGAGGTGATAGACAAAGCCCTTGTGCAACAGAAAGAGCAAGGTGAAGCCATGAAGAAGCTTGTTGAGGTTATCAACATCAGCACTCCACCTAGCAATCACACCTTCAAAAGATTGATTAGACGGCTCAGAGAGGCTAGGAAGGAGGTGGCTCATTTGAAAGTTGAAGGTTTATCTGGAAGAATTAAAATGAAGGAGCTTATGGATATGTACAACAACACCCTTGATTTGGAAAGATTTGCAGCAAGAAAAGTCATGCCTCTCCATAAGCAACTCAAGAACCTCTATAGGAAAAACAGAGGTTTTCAGTCTCAGAATAGAAAACTCAAGGCAGAACTGCAACACTTCAAGGATGAAGTGGCCCAGAGGAATTTGAATGTGTTGGTTGAAGCTACCATTGAAAGAGAGGAACCCGTAGTAATGAAAAAACACACCTGCATTCAAGAAGCATGTCACTACAAAAGAAAAACATGATGTTGTGATAGAAGGAAGCCCTCCTTCCACAAGGAGGAGTGCTAGGTTGATGAAATGATTGGGGGGATATGAGCTCCATTTTTTAGAATGGTCTCTTTTTGCAAGAGTAAGTGATCAAGGATGTTTAAGTTTTTGCCACCTATACAGGCATCTACAGCCTTCTAACCTATCATCTCAATGTTCTTGATTAGTCTCATTATTCAGAAGAGCACAGACATTTTGTAGTGCCATGGTGCTGCAGAATCATCTATATAGCATGTCTTGTCTTTTTGCTACCTAAAGTGCTACGAAAAATCCTAGTCGAAGTACACAGGAATGCTACCAAATCTCCTATGTTGTGTAACTATGGCACTACCGAATTCATAGGGATATATTACAGTGGCACTACCAAATCCGTTTTGATGATGGGCACTACCAATTTTGCAGGACCAGTTCAGTGATCGCACTACCAATTCTATAGAGATATACAGGCTCGGCGCCACCGAATTGCACTCAGATATACACAGGCTCGACGCTACCAATTTTGCAGGCCTGTTTTGGATCTGCGCTACAAAATGTGCAGAGTATTTTGCAAGGGCGCTACAGAAACTCACTACCTAGCGCGCTACTGATTGGCACTACCAACTAGCACTTGGAATCAAGGGGTTCAATTTTATCACTCTTTTGGGTTGTTGATGATGTGCATAAGAGCTAAGACCATAGGTGGTAGCATGATGACAACATACAACCTTTGCAGGACACTTGGCATGGAAAGGAATGCGCATCAATGAAGACAATGTCAGTTAAAGTTTGTTGGATTGGTTGCCAACATGTTTCCTTTTTTATACTATAGTTGTTAGTACATGTGTTAGATTGAATAACTGATTTGGAGAATCCTATGGGAGGAAGGCCAGCTCACACCTCTAGTTGTTGCCTTCCCTTTTGTTATAAATAGATATTCCAAATGCTTTAGGGGGTTCGGATGGTTGAGTTGGGCTCCCTTATTGTAATATTTTGATTAAGCAGACTGGTTCTCTAGTTATGTACTTGACTTGAGAATTTTTTATTAATATAAGTCATTTTCTCTTATTCCATCTTGTTTCCTCTTATATTGAAGTTTTCATGATTGAATGATTCACATGAGATTGTTATAGTTGTATTATGATGAATGTTTGATTATAGTACTGTTATGATGTTCTTCAGTGTTATTTAAACTTTGAATTCAAGAATATCTTGTGTTTGAGTTTTTCCTCCTTAGTTTGCTTGAAGACCTGATGTTAATAGTATACCTTTACACTTTCCTCACCAAAGTATTCCTTCTATTCACTTTTACTCCCATTCACTGACTGAAGTTGATCAATACATCAATTGCTTGTGCATGCTAGCCCAGATTTATGAGTTAGAACATTATTATATTGAGCCTTGTCCATTTGACCTTTTAAACACTCATTTACATTTACACATAATCTGATGGGTACTGGGCTTATCCTCTCTGCAATAAGAGGGTGATTCCTAGTGCTAAAATTCTTGGTGTCATTTCCGGGGAACATATTGAAGACATTTCCTTGGGTATGAATGACAAAGCTTATTGATTCTGAAGGTGCATTATAATTCAGTACATTGAAGATTGCATCTTTCACCTGACAACTCCATTGTTTTAGTTGTGGCTCCTAAAGGCAGACACACGAGGTCAACTCCACAACTACCTCTAACTACACCTGAAGATGACCCAGAGAAGATAATCAAGAAGGGAAAATCTTCTCACGAAAAATTTTCTGTTGTTGTATCAGGTACTTCTGGTTAGTTGTCTGATTCCATTCTTAAAACACCAATTGTTATATCAAGTAATCCTCCTTTACCTTCTATTGAAGTTTCTATGAATTTCGATTTTGAAAATTTTCATGTTGAATACTCCTCTTTTGACCCAGAATTGAAAGAAGAAAATTTTGAAATCCTTGCCTCTCCTCATATTTTGAAGTGGTTCAGATTTGAGAGTCTTGAAGATTTTCCTACATTAGGCTTTGCTACTCCTCCTCCTATCAAAATTTTTGTAGCCAAAGAGGAGGAAACTTCATCTCCCTTGCAGCCTATACCATCTTCTTCCAAGACTCAGCCTTCTACTGTGAAATATGAAATCCCTCCTTCTTACATTCATTTTTCTCCTAAGCTACACACAGTCAAATCTCCTTCCCCTCCTTGTTCTCCTACAGTTCAAAATCTAATGGCAGGTCCTAATGCTCTTAGAAATAGGATGGATTCCATAGTGGCTGCTAGGTATGCCCCTCTTATCTTAACTCATCCTATGAATTCTCTCCTTACTAGAGGTTACCTAAAATACATGCCCAAATTCACAGGAGAAGAAGAAATAATTGTTGAAGAACACCTTGTTGCTTTCTATAGTTATGCAGACAATCTAAACATTGAGAATGAGGATGTGTGGATGAGAGTCTTTGTCCAAAGACTTGATGGTGAGGATAGTAAATGGTTTAGGGGTTTGACTCATGGATCCATTGTTGGGATTGAAGATTTAGACGATGCTTTCTTGAGACAGTGGGGGGGTAAGAAAGATTTTTTGTATTATATCACAGAATTTGGATCCCTAAAGAGGAAAGAGGGAGAATCTGTCTCTAACTTCTCTAAAATATTCAATAAAATGTACAATAAGATCCTTGCTGAAATAAATCCTATAGAAACCTTTGCCAAGATCACCTATGCCAGTGCTTTTGACCTTGTATTTTGCCTTCTACTGAGAGAAAGAAGATTTGCCTCCTTAGCTCATATGCAAGATGCAGCCTTGGAGGTATAATCTAACATAGTGGCTTCTGGCAAACTTAGGGGAAAATATGATAGAGACAAGAGAAAAAATAGAGCTGAAGTCTCAACCTATGATTTCTCTGTTGTCCATCCTCAAGTTGATGAACTTACCAAATTAGTAAAATCTCTTTCTGTTGAGATGGAGAAGTTAAAACTTGAAGGAAAAAATACCTATAGAAATACACAGAATGTTGATAACAGAGGTAACTTCAGAAGACCAAATAATGCTCCTCGGACCCTTCCAAGAGATCCAAGAAATAGAGATAGGGATGATCAAAAGGTCCAAACTCCTTTACAAAACAACCTTGTTGTTGATGAAGAAGGAGAGGATGAAGAAACTGATCATGAGATCCATTGCCTAGGTGACACCTCTTCATCCCCTCACTTGACCCAATATGCATATGAGGAATCCCTAATGGATAATCAAATAAATGAATTGCGTAAGGGAGAGAAAACAAAAGAAAATCCTAATAGATATAATCTGAGATCCAAAAAGAAAGAGGATAATACTGATACTTCTTATCAGCCCACTAAAACAGAAAATTATGCCAAGATTGTGGCAGTTGGAAGCAAAGAAAAAGATGCACAAAGACCTCAAGATTTGGTTAAGAATCTTACCCCAGAAGTGAGAGAGATTCTCAAATCTCCATCTTCCTTCAGTTTTGAAAGCGAGATTCAAAAAATCAAAATCCTTGTACCCTTTTTGGAGCTGATAAAAAATGAGGAATTCAAAAAGTATCTTTCCAAAACATTGCACCCTGAACCCTCCTCCAATTCCACTGATTCAATCAAGCTTCAAGATGAAAATCCATTAGTCATCTTAGGACCTTTGATAGAATATATATATGATTCACCCCCTCCCTTCTATACATCACTAAACATTCATGATAAGGTGTTGCATAACTTTTTGATGGAATCAGGGGCATCTCACAATCTTATGCCAAAAACAGTCATGGATGAACTTGGATTAGAAATTACAAAAACTTACCATGACTTATATTATTTTGACTCTAGGAAAGTGAAGTGTCTTGGGGTCATCAAATATCTAGTTGTGACCGTGTTTCAATTTCCCATGAAAAGTGTGCTCATGGATATTGTGGTGGTTGATGTCCCCTCTAAAATTGGTATGCTATTGTCAAGATCTTGGATAAAAAGACTAGGGGGGACCTTGCAGATGGACCTTACATATGCCACCATTCCTGTGCTTGTGGGGGAGCATAGAAGGCTTTACAGGGAAGATCAGTTGGCCTACATTATTAGTGATGAAGAAAACCCCACCAATCATCCTATCTTTGCACTTGATACTAATTTGGGATCCAGTATATTATAGCTCACTGATGCTCATGAACCTCCTCTTGAAATCAGAAAACAGTCCATTACTTTTTGTGAAGATTCTCCTCCAACTACCTATGCTTGGAAGATATTTTTTAATGGAGCCTCTTCTAAGGAAGGTGTTGATGCTGGAGTAGTCTTTGTTTAACCTACTCGAGAGACCATATCTTTGTCCTACAAGATGGAATTTGAAACTGCCAACAATGTGGCAGAGTATGAAGCTCTTGTTTTGGGTTTGAGGGCTGCAAAATACATGGGGATTGAAGAGCTATCAGTGTTTGGGGATGTTGAATTAATTGTACATCAAATCAAATATCTATATCAAGCTAAGCACCCTAGGCTAAGGACTTATAGAAATGAAGTTTGGGATCTTGTTGACAGTTTCTTCTTAGCTTTCAATATCTCATTTATTCCAAGAGAGGAGAACACCATGGTTGATTCTTTGGTTGTTTCAGCAAGTAACTTTAGAGTCCCTTTGCCACCTAACTCAAATATGATGTAGAAATGAAGTTTAGACGCTCTATACCTGACAATGTCAAACATTAGAAGGTTTTTGAGGATGATCTTGAGATCAAAAGATTTCTTTGGACTGATGATGAGTTTTTTGCATTACATATTGATCAAGATCATGATTATGAAAATAACACTCATGCTCATGTTTTTCTAAATAAAATTGCTAATCATCATATTGTTCAGTTGCCTAGTAACCATATTCCAAAAGGACTAGTTCCTTTAGAAATATTGTTCAGCATAAATGATGTGGTTGTAAAGGTTAAAGGTTCAATTGATGATGATGATGTGACTAAATGCAATGTGGGTACAGAGAAGGATCCAAAATATGTCAAGTTGTCTAGCAGCTTGTCAAGGGAACAAAAGGATGAATACGATGAGTTGTTAAAAGAGTTTGTTGATGTGTTTTCCTGGATATATGAAGATCTCAAAACATACGACACAAGCATCATTGAACATAAGATCCCTTTGAAGAAAGATACCAAGCCATTTAGGCAGAAGCTGAGACAAATAAATCATATGTTGCTGCCTATTATGGAAAAAGAAGTAAAAAAGATTTTGGATGCCAAGATTATCATTCCTTTGAGATATTCTGAATGGGTGGCCAACTTGGTCCCAGTGAGAAAGAATAATGGAGAAATCAAACTTTGTGTCGATTTCAGAAATTTGAACATAAGCTCTAAGAAAGATAATTACCCCTTGCCAAACATTGGAGCACATATTACAGAGGGTGAAAGGTGCATCTAGGATGTCTATGATTGATGGTTTTTCTGGCTACAATTAGATCTATGTCTTTCCTGAAGATAGAGACAAGACATCCTTCACTAGTCCTTGGGGTACATTCATGTACGCTAAAATTCCCTTTGAATTGATGAACGCAGGAGCGACCTTTCAGCGAGCCATGGACATTGCCTTTATTGGGGAGAAGGACAATTTTGTAGTCATTTATTTGGATGTCATAACAGTGTTCTCACAATCTGATAAAGAACATTATCATCATTTGAAAAAGGTCTTCTTGAAGTGCATAAAATTCGATCTCTCTCTCAATCCTAAAAAATCATTGTTTGCTATGAAGGAGGGGAAATTGTTGGGGCACATTATATCAGCTAAAGGGGTAAGGATTGATTCAAGAAGAGTAGAAGCTATCTAGACCTTGTCTCTCCCTAGATCCAAGAAAGAAGTTCAGTCTTTCTTGGGGAAAATAAATTTTTTGAGAAGGTTTGCTTTAAATTTTGTTGAATTGGTAAAGTATATTACAACCATGCTGAGGAAAGGAAATGAAATCAAATGAACTACTAAGTCTCAAAATTCTTTTGATCAAATCAAAAAGGCCTTGACTGAAGCACCTGTGCTCATCATCCCTGACTACTCCAAGGATTTTCTGATTTTTTTCTTTTTCTTCTTTTGACACAGTAGCAACTATTTTATTGCAGAAGAATGCAGAAGGGTTAGAGTAGCCTATTGCCTTTTTCAGCAGGGCATTGAGGGATGCTGAAATAAAATATGACATCATGGAAAAACATGCCTATGCTTTGGTCAAATCTCTCAAGGATTTCAGAGTCTATGTGTTGCATTCAAAATTCATTACATATGTCCCTTCAGCCTCGGTGAAAGAGATTCTTATTCAGTCTGACATAGACGGAAGGAGGTGAAAATGGATTGACAAAATTCTTGAATTTGATCTTGAAATAAAGCCCACCAAATTGGTTAAAGGCCAAGGTTTAGCTAGGTTGTTGGATAAATCAAATTGTAAATATTTGGGGGTTAATTTCATCAATATTATCTCAAAAAATCAGTAAGTTGAGTTGTCTTATAAAGGTTCTCAAGTCAGCCCTCCATTGGCAGAATGCACTTGGTACAAGGACATTATATATTTTCTACAGAAGTTGCAGCCTTCTGATGGCTTGGAGAAGAACAAGGTAAGAAATTTGAAGCTCAAATCAATCAAATATTTTTTAATTGATCAATTCTTGTATTGGAAGATCCTTTAGGAGTGTTTTTGATATGTCTAGACCCACAGGAGGCCCAAAAGATTATGTCTAATTTTCACGACAATTTATGTGGAGGCCATCACTTCTGGAGAACCACAGCCTATAAGATTCTCAGAGTTGGGTATTTTTGGCCTAGCCTGTTTACTGGCGTTTGTGAAAATATTAGAGCTTGTTTCAAGTGCCAAAAGTTTTCTGAAAAGCAGCAGCTCAAGTCTTTTACATTGAAGCATGTGGTATCTTCAGGACCTTTTCAGCAGTGGGGCCTAGATTTTATTGGGGAAATTAATCCTGCTTCAAGTGGTTAACATAGGTGGATCTTGACTGCCATTGATTACTTTACTAAGTGGATAGAATCCATCCCTAAAAGGAATTCCTCCCACAAGGTAATCATTGGTTTTCTTGAGGATATTATGGTGAGATTTGGTTGTCTGAACAAAATTGTTACTGATAATGTTGAATATTTCAAGGCTAAACCATTGATCAAGTTTTGTGAACAGTATGGGATTACATTGGTTCATTCTACTCCTTACTAACCCCAAGGGAATGGACTGGCATATTCCTCTAACAAGAGCCTTATAAATATCATCAAAAGACTATTAGAAGACAACAAGAAAGCATGGGATTCAAAGCTTAAATTTGCTTTATGGGTTGATAGAGTGAAAACAAATATATCTCTTGGTGTATCTATTTTTCATCTTGTGTATGGAGTTGAGACTATCTTTCCTTCTCAGCTTGCCTTGCCTATGGAAAAATTCTTCCAATATTACCAAGGAGAACCTAATGATATGATCATAAGAATACAACAGCTGGTAGAAGTGTAGAAGACTAGGGAGCAGCTACTAGACAAAGCATAGGGCCATCAACAGAAGATCAAACAAGCCTTTGACAAGAAGGTAAGCAAAGAAGATTTCCAACTGGGAGATCTAGTGCTCAAGTGGGATGCACCCAAGAAAGACAAAGGAAAGCACAGTAAATTTGAGGCCTTGTGGATCAGTCCCTTCAAAATTTCTAAGGTATTTTCAAATAACACTTATAAGTTGCAGAATTTGGAGGATTCTGAAGTTTTTGGTGGCCCTGTTAATGGGCATTTTCTGAAAACATATTTTTCTTAAGCCATGAGTGGCTTTCCATACCATTGTAAATATAATTTTTTGTTTTATTTTTTATTGAATAAGTGACACCATAGGCCTAGGATAAGGCATTGAAACTACTTGTTCTTGGCAGCCCGCGGGGAGCATGCCATCCCATGTGGAGACAATGTTATCACACTAAGTTGCCTTGGGTCTTTTAGCTCTTATTTTTAAGTTTTTAATACTTTAGATTTCAATTTTTCTTTATTTTCTTAGTCTGATTTACTTAGGTTAGTTTGAACAAATAAAGGCTTAAGTATTGGCTCAATTTTTGGCCCTCATATAGATTTTAAGCCTAGGTTCATTTTATGGCTTATGGTTTTGACTCATCCCATGACCTTCATGACTTGACACCAAGCATAACCTATCCCACTACCTTCATGACTTGACATCTCACTCTTTTCACTCATACCTTTCATCCTAGTCATGTTGTCCCTATGTCCGATTAAAAGTGGGTAAAATCATTTTTTTGAAAAAGAGCATTGCAAAATCACTAGGAGTTTCCATAGCGCATTCCTTGTCCTTTATTCCTTGCCATGATTCATCATCATTTTGCTAAGGTCATGTTCTACCTTGTTTACAGCACCATGGTTAGTTAAAATATGTATTCAAATATTTGGTTTTTATAATTTTGCTAACGGTTTCAAAGATTTGAATGCTCTCAAACTCGGTGTTGTTGAAACTGCTAGTTCAGACCAGTTGTAGATGGCGCTATGGGATCAGCTGCTAAGGTGGTCATGGTGATCTCCTAACTGGTTGCATAGCCTCAAGTTCTCATTACTCCTCCAGGTATTTTGTGATCCCACTCCATTGCATATCAAATTCATGTGATAGTTGTTTCCTGAGTTTTGGTAGCGACCGTCTCTACAAATTGCTCCCTCCTTCATCCCTCTCCATCCATATTTTCCCTCTCACAAACTTGCATCCATTGTCACCTAGTTTTCAATTATCAAGACACCAATTCATATTCCTCCTTAGTGTTGAGTGCCCATGCAAACACTTACTCCTTGTGTGCGCACTGCGCTACCAAAAACGTTGTTGAAACCTTGCTACATTTCCCCTGTTCTCTCTACTTTTTGGATTGGAGTGTTCTTTGCCAGGTATTCAAAGAACATTGCAACAAATTTCCTTTCACTATATTATCATTGTTCAACTTGATATCTACCGACAGTAACAAAAGGGGAAATTGTATTTCTTACCTTTCAAAATCCATCAAAGCATTGTTCTGTCAAAACAAAGTGAGTTAGAGGAGAATCCTAAGAGAGAGAAGCCATTATTCATTGCCTTTTTCTCATTAAAGTCTGTATTTGTTTTATCCATTATACTTCACTGCACCATAACCTTTGATCCCTCATCTTGACCCATGGAGACACCTCATAAGAATAAATATCACAAGGGAGGAACTGTGGTCAGAATTGAACCCTGATACATGCACCTATTTGATGCAGAGCCAATGGTTAGGGAAGTTTTTCAGAGGGCGGGTTTCCTCTCTTTTTTCCAAAACATGCAGAGGGGACATCCTGAAGTGGCAAGGCAATTTTCCTTACATTTTGATGGCCTTAAGACTAAGGTAGGAGACCTGGAGTTTGAGGTGTCTGAAGCCTCTATTGCAGCAGCCACAGGGATTCCTAACACTGGGGAGAGATGGTTTAAATTCATGACTTTAAATGTTTCCTTCTCCAAGGACTTCCTCAAACCAGATTATCAGAATGACAACTTGTCCAAGGGGGTGCCTAGAAGTAATCTAGTTGAATATTTTGACAAGATGTTGAAGATCATTCAGAGATACTTCACATGTGAGGGGAGGCTTAATATGTTATACCGGTACCATATAAGGATTCTGCTTCATTTTGTTGGTAAATATGAAATGAATATCCCTTTCTACTTGTTGAGGATCATGGGGAAAATGTCTGATAGATTCCAAGCCAAATCCAAGGCTATGGACACTAATGTCTTTCACTCTAGATTGATTAGAATGTTGGTTTTGGAAGAATTGAAGAAGAGGAACATCCCTTGGGAACAATTCATTGTTTCTTCTCACATGAAGTTGGAAATAGCTTCAACTCCTCAGTCAGAGGTGCAAAGTCATTTTCCATCTACTAGTGATGCTCCATCAGGAACAAGCAAGAAAAGAAAGAGTAAATCCATTGATCAAGACAAAGAGGTTATTAAGGTAGTTGAAGAAGTAGAGAGGGAGGCTTATCATTCTCCACAAAGAGACTTTTCACCTCCTCCTACACCAGAATTGGAAGAGGTCTCCTCATCCACTAAAGCTACAACCAAGAAAGGAAGAAAATTGCATTTCTCTCCACCTTCTCCAACAGCTAGCACAAAGGTCGGAAAACCTTTTACCAGATCATCAGCCCTCAAGAAGGTTGTTGAAGTACAAGTCCTACCCAAGGTTTCTAACCTAAATAAAAAGAAAGACAAGGGAAAAGGCATTAAGAAGCCTATTGAGGTGATAGACAGAGCCCTTGTACAGCAGAAAGAGGAAGGTGAAGCCATGAAGAATCCTAGTGAGGTTATCAACATCAGCACTCCACCTAGCAATCACACCTTCAAAAGATTGATTAGACAGCTCAAAGAAACTAGGAAGGAGGTGGATCCTTTGAATGCTGAAGGTTTATCTGAAAGAATTAATATGAAGGAGATTATGGATATATACATCAACACCCTTGATTTGGCAAGATTTGTAGCAAGAAAATATATGCCTCTCCATAAGCAACTCAACAACCTCTATATAAAAAACAGAGGTTTTCAGTCTCAGAATAGAAAAATCAAGGCAGAACTAAAACACTTCAAGGATGAAGTGGCCCATAGGAATTTGAATGTGTTGGTTGAAGCTACCATTGAAAGAGAGGAACCAGTAGTAATGAAAAACACACCTGCAGTACAAAAGAAAAACATGTTGTTGTGTTAGAAGGAAGCCCTCCTTCCACAAGGAGGAGTGTTAGGTTGATGAAATGATTGGGGGGATATGAGCTCCATTTTTAAGAATGGTCTATTTTTGAAAGAGTAATTGATCAATGATGTTTACATTTTTTCCACCTATATAGGCATCTACAAGCTTCTAACCTATTAGCTCAAGGTTCTTGATTAGTCTCATTATTCAAAAGAGCACAGACATTCTGTAGTGCCATGGCGCTGCGAAATTGTCTATATAGCATGTCCTATCTTTTTGCTACCTAAAGTTCTACGAAAACTCCTAGCCAAAGTACATAGGAAGGCTACCAAATATCCTAAGTTGTATAAAAATGGCACTACCAAATTCACAGGGATATATTATAGTGGCGCTACCAAATTCGTTTTGATGATGGGCGCTACCAATTATGTAGGACCAGTTCAGTGATAGCACTACGAATTTCACAAAGATATACAAGCTCGACACTACCGAATTTCACACACAGATACATAGGCTCGACGCTACCAATTCTGCAGGCCTGTTTTGGACCTACGCTACAGAATGTGCAGAGTACTTTGCAAGGGCACTACAGAAACTCTCTACTCAGCATGCTACTGAATGGCGCTACCAACTGGCACCTGGAATCAAGGGGTTCAGGTTTATCACTCTTTTGTGTTTTTGATGTTGTGTAGAAGAGATAAGACCATAGGTGGCAGCATGATGACAACATACAACCTCTGCAGGACACTTGGCATGGAAAGGGATGTGCATCAATGAAGACAATGTCAGTTAAAGTTTGTTGGATTGGCTGCCAACATATTTCTTTTTTTATAGCATAGTTGTTAGTATAGGTGTTAGATTGAATAATTGATTTGGAGAATCCTATGGGAGGAAGGCCAGCTCACACCTCTAGTTGTTTCCTTCCCTTTTTGTTATAAATAGATATTACAAATGCTTTAGGAGGTTTGGATGGTTGAGTTGGTCTCCCTTATTGTAATATTTTGATTAAGTGGACTGGTTCTCTAGTTATGTACTTGACTTGAGAATTTTCTATTAATATAAGTCAGTTTCTCTTATTCCATCTTGTTTCCTCTTATACTGAAGTTTTCATGATTGAATGATTCACATGGGATTTTTATAGTTGTATATGACAAATGTTTGATTATAGTATTGTTATGATGTTCTTCATTGTTCTTTAAACTTTGAATTCAAGAAGATCTTGTGTTTGAGTTTTTTCTCCTTAGGTTGCTTAAAGACCTAATGTTAATAGCAGACCTCTACACTTCCCTCACCAAAGTGTTCATTATATTCACTTTTACTCCCATTCACTTACTGAAGTTGATCAATACCTCAATTACTTGTGCATGCTAGCCCAGATTTCTGAGTTAGAACGTTATTATCTTGAGCCTTGTCCATTTGACCTTTTAAACACTCATTTACATTTACACATGATGGGTACTGGGCTTATCCTCTCTGCAATCTGAAGGTGATTCCTAATGCTAACATATTGAATTATGATTCATGATCTTACTATATCCTATCCATAACCCTCTTCCATGTGATTGTCCTATTTTCACTTTATCATAATTGTTATGCTATCTAAAATAGGATCCCAATGAATTGAGTTGATTACCTCAAGTAATTATCTTCTTTACTCAATCATTTACCTCTTACCTTGAAATAACAAACTCCTATCACAAAGGAACCAAGAAAGGAGAAGCGGGTGACTCCCTCTCACCCATTCACACAATTCATTCATGCAAATTTGATCCATGTGGATATCGGTGGCCACCCATCTATTCCACTGGCTAAAAGACCAATTTCCATTTTGACATTTATTTCTAGCTTTTTAGGTCCTAAACTTTTGGGGTCGTTTTGAGGCCCTAAACAAAATTTTGTGGGCCCACCATAGTCTCACTGTGAACAAAATTATAATTTGATTGCAACATTTGTAGTCCTCGGATGGATCTTTCCAATGGGATATCATGCACCTAAAACATAAATTGTATGCAAAAGTTACGACCCCTGGAAGTTGATGTACCAACTTACCCCATCGAGGCCCACATGACCTTTGGCGCTTCATATCCTAGGGTTAGGTTTTTGTATGTTTAGGGTTTTCTCATTTATTCTTGTTGTTAAAAGACTTTTGGAGCCTCATTGTAACCAGCTTCTTGCGAATGAGTATAGCCGACACATCTCTTCTCAGAGATAAGCTATCACCATTCTAGCCAGCTTGTGTGATTTTGTGTTTTAAAGTCTTTTGTATTTCAAATAGTTATTAATAGAATCTAGGATTTACTTTATTATTGTGTTCCTTGCCGTATCTCTATGTAATTCTTTGTTATATATATTTTATTTCTCTACCTTCATATCATTCCTAAAATAATCTAGATCAGTGGTATCAGAGCGGTCTGCTCCTTGTCGTCCTTAGTGCATGTCCTCGACAATATTAGGGTATAGAGAGTTGGGTCTCGAGCTTGTAACTCTTGATAACAATCGCTCTCGCATGCCTAAGAAACCTTCCATGGTGGAATAAAAGAGGGACGACGGAATAGGAGATCGTTTCAAATTGTTGCTCGAGGAATACCTCATGCGACAGAGGAACAAGATGATGGATAGTTTCGCCTAGATACTTCAATGGGTGTCGGAAACAATGGAGGAACCTTCAACCAACAATCACTTCATAGGTGTGATGTCATTCAAGGTACATTTTAACTTGATATTGATTTATTTGAAGGCCAAATAGATATCAATGCTTTAGAAAAATGGTTAAATTTGCTAGAAGGTTATTTCTTTATCCACAATTTTTCCAACAGTGAAAAGATCACCTTCGTGCTCTTTAAGGCCTTTCACCGTGTCATATATTGGTGGGAGACTCACTATGAGAAAGATGTCAAGGATGAGTCTATAATTTTTTGGCTAGGACCCACTTGGGAGGATTTTGTTGATGCCCTCAAGGAACAATATTACCTTGTTGCAAGTTATGACAACCAGTACACGAGATGGACCACACTGTGCCAAGAGAGGGGCCAAACGGTGTCGAAGTTCACAACTAGTTTCCATACCTTGTGCACCAAGTTGGGTATCAAATACTATAAGTGGAATATGGTCCTAAAATATCATGGGGCTCCGCATCGATACATACAAACTGAAATGGAGTTTATGGACATCTCGTCATTGGAAACCGCGTATCAATATGTTGTCAAAATCAATTAGAAATTCAAGAAGCGGAACAAGCAGGAGTTTAGATCTAAAAATCCACAATATCCAAAGTATGGTAAGGGTGGCCCTAACTCCCAGGACAAAGGATAGATCAAGGATGTCCAACCCCAATATAACCAGCCCAAGCCACCAATAAAGAAGGGTAATCAAAAGTCGAAGAAGGACACTGGAAAATGGTGTGAGTTCCATAAAACCCCTTGGCACAATATTGATGAATGTCGCTCCAAAAAATCCTTCTTGGATGAGATGAAATCCCTAAGATCACATGCTAACTCAAACTCTGATTATGAGCCATAAAAGGGAATATGGATCATTGATGTCGAACCTAGTGTCACCATCACTACCACAAAAGTCCAACCAAAGGAGCCAAAGGAGCGTGAAGAAGGGGAGTGTATTTTCCACTCGTAGATGTGGGTGAAGGGAACCCCACTCCATTTCATTGTTCATAGGACTAGCCAAAATAACATGATCTCAGCAGGTGTTTTCAAGAGGTTGAACTTGACAATGACACAACATCCTCAGCCATACACCATCAGTTGGCTCAGCTAGAGATAGGAAATCCATGTTAGCCAACAATGTCGCCTGCTTACGGCTTCAAACCCTTCAAGGATGAGGTATTGTGTGATGTTTCCCCAATTGAAGTTTGTGATGTTTTTCTAGGACAACCATATATGTGGAAACGTCATGTTGTTTATGAATCTAGGCCTCGTAGTGTCATTATTACTTTGGAATATCAACTCTAGAGGGTATCAGAGGCAGTCCCAAATACTTCAATCTCTTTTATCTCTTTTAAGCAATGCAGAAAGGTGGTTTCTCAGATCGGGAGATTTTTCCTCTATATGGTTTGATCATAAGGTGACCAGAAGGTCACTGCAACCACCAAAACCTCTGCACAGAGTCTCTCTTCCCAATAGAAACAAGTGGATGGAATAGTCGAGGAGTACAAATACATATTTGCCACACCTATTTGGGTGCCTATACACTGCTAGGTAAAGCACCCAATTGATCTGACACCCAATGCTCCTCTTCCTAACAGCTTTGTATACAATCGTTTTGTTATGGAGAATGAAGAAATCAAATGCCAAATCCAAGAGCTAATTCTGAAGGGCCACATCATACCCAACTCCTCACCTTGCGGGAGCCCAATTGTTCTAGTACGAAAGAAGGATAGGATATGGTGACTTTGTATTGATTACAGAGCCCTAAACAAGATCACAGTCAAGAATTTGTACCCAATTCCTTGGATTGATGATCTTCTTGATCAACTTGAGGGAGCCAAGTTTTTCAGTAAAATTGATATAAAGTCAAGTTACCACCAGGTGTCGATTGAGAAAATTAATGTGTGGAAGACAACCTTCAATTCCAAAGAAGGCCTCTTTGAGTGGATTTTCATTCCTTTCAGCTTGAATAATTCCCCGACCACATTCATGCAGATGATGGATGATATATTACAACCATTAAAAAACTCCTTTATGGTTGTATATTTGGATGGCATCCTCATCTTCAGAAAAACTTGGGAGGAACATTTGGAGCATATTCAACAAGTATTGGGCACCATGCGCCAACAAAAGTTATATGCCAACTTGGAGAAGTGTTCCTTCGGCATGTAGAGAATCCAATATTTTGGATACATCGTGGATGCATAGGGTGTACATGTGGATCCAGCCAAGATCCAAGTCATCTGCAATTGGCCAGCCTCAAAAACAACGATTGAGCTCTGCAACTTCTTGGTCCTTACTAACTTCTACCGGAGGTTTGTGTAGGGGTTCTCTCGTATCGCTTGGTCTCTAAGCCAAGTAACCAAGGGTGGAATGAAGGCCAATTTTTTGTGGTTCACACCCCAACAAAAAACATTTGAGGATCGGAAATCCCGCCTATGTTCAGCAATAGTCCTCATTCTGCCAGAGCTACAACAACCATTTGAGATTGAGATAGATGCTTCAGATTATGTTATTGGTGCAAACCTTGCTCATTATGGGCATCTAGTGGCCTATCACATTGAAACTATATCTTATGTTGTTCGAAGATTTCCCACCTATGACAAAGAGATGTACTCCATTGTGTAGGCATATTGACAGTGGAAGCATTACATTTTGGGGAAAGAAACCGATCATCCACATTAATTGTAGGCCTCTGCAATTCATGCAGATGGAAGGAAAGTTACAAAATGACAACCATTATAAGTGGTCTATGCACATTAAACAATTCCACTTGAATATCAAGTACAAGAAGGGTAGCACCAACCATGTCGTAGGTTTCCTCAGTCCACCCTCGGTGGTAGCACTCACCACAGTTCTCAACTCCTTTGGACATGAGACATCTGGATGGCCAAAATTATACAATGGTGACTCTAACTTTGCTATTGCCTATCAGACATTGACTTCAGGAAAAACAATTCCCAACTTTCATCTTGAGGATGGGTTATTATGCCATCTGAGCCACCTTTGTGTTCCTTCAAGTGAGCGTGAAAAGCTGATCTGGGAAGCTCATTACAATCGGACAGTAGGACATTTTGGTGTAGAAAAGATAGTGGCAGTAATGCAGAAGTATATTTATTTTTTGAAGCTTCGAAAAGATGTTCGCAAGTACATCATATCATGCACTGCCTACGTCAATTCCAAGCCCACCATCAAGAAACATGGGCTATATACCCCTCTTCCTACTCTAGATAGGCCTTGGAAGTTAATCTCCATGGAATACATGTCTGGTCTACCTTCAACCAAGCACGGGAATGACTGTGTCTTTGTGGTCTTCGATCGATTCTCCAAGATGGAAATTTTGGCACCCCGTAAGAAGAGAATCACAGTCGAGGCCACCGCTAAGCTCTTATTTACATATGTTTGGGTTCATTTTGGGCTACCACAAACTATTATCTTCGATCGATATAGTAGGTTCCTGAGCACCTTTTGTTCTAGCCTATGGTCTATGATGGATACCAAGCTGACCAAATCAATTGCCTTCCACCCACAGACTGATGGAAAAATAGAGGTAGTCAACGGGATGATTGTCCATATCATGTGAATGTATAATTCCAAACATCCACACACATGGGATGAAATCCTTCTTTACGTTCAACATATCTACAACATATCCCTCCACATCTCTATTGGCCACATCTTTTTTTAGGCATGCTTGGGGTTTCAACCATTGGCCCCCATTGACATAGATCTTCCCATTGCATCCGCACATGAAGTGTCCTCCCATGCTCAGACAAAGGTTGATCAGGCAACCAAATTTATTGAGCACATATATCACATCAAACAACAAGTTCAATTTTACGAGGAAAAACTCTCTATGGCCTGGGGTAAGACCACAATAGATGGAATGACACCCAGAAATCAACTCTAATCTCAAGTATGTTAGATAAATGGAAATGCCAACAAAATAAAGGCTAAGAGCCTACCTCTTCCAGACGTCTGTAGAAAACAATTGTTGAGCTTATTGATTTTTCAATGAGAAAGTTTAAGCATGAATTTCATTCCATTTTTAGCATTTAACCATAACCATCAATGTTACAGCAACCAAGAACACAACAAGAAGCACCATGCACAAGAACACAAGAAGTATCCTGGGAAACCCTTCTCAACAAGGGAAGAAAACCCAACCAAATCCTTTTCTATATTCTTCAAGAGAAATATCTTCACCACCAAGAAAACCTATCACACAAGAGGGTGCTCAAACCCTAGAAGACTAGCACCCAAGAGAGGTGTGCACTTTTCCCAAGAAGGTGTACTTGCTGACATTTCCAAACTCACATGAAAGATATGTTTCCTCAATGGGGAATTTACCTTTACTTATACTAAATTGAACCTGTCAACAAAAGTGTCTATTCGCACAACAAGGCCGACCTCACTAGCTTGTAATATAATTAATATTAACTAGATTAATTATCTTTTACATTAATTACTAGTCACATTAAGGTGGGGCCAACCTGTACCCTTTACAATACAATTAGGGTTACAGGTAGGTATGACTCTTGAACAATATAGCAAGGGATCGTATACACCCACTAGTTCTCATCCACTAGGGGTACATCCATAGGGATGTCCATATCTCTGGCTCACTACATTACATAGAAGAACCACTTATTCACTAGTGCTCAGCCACTAGGATCACGTTCACTTGTTCTCATCCACAGGCACGCCCACTCAACAGATCTTATTTCCCATTGAATTACATAGGAGATTCATCTGGAGTTTCTCGTCAAATATTATGCTCAGAGGATTATAATACATCATATTCATTTATGTTCTCATGACGATGCACCTAGCACTTTGGGATTTCACATGTTCACCTTGTTCTCAGCCACAGGAACGTCCAACTCTACAGATCACCTTTCTCACTAAGTTACATAGGACAATCATCTGGAGCTCTTCTCAACTCTCTGTAAGGAGGAGGTCATCTCTAGGTTCCAAATCTGTCTCAGATAGGAATCACACACCCCTCTCAAGGGATTTCTCTCAGGTTTGTAAGCTGGATATTATCTCACATAGTTGCAATGATAAACATCTCTTAGGTTTGTAATCTGGAGAATCTCTCACATAGTTGCAATCATCAACACTCCCTCTCAGCTAGGGAGGCAGTCTTCAACATTCCAAGTCTTACATGGATGTACTTTAAAAATTTTCTTGGCTGGAGTCATCAACACTCCCTCTCAACTAGGGAGGCATTCTTCACCAAGTTGGTTTGGTGAATATGTCTGCAATCTTCTCATGTGTAGGAAGGTATTGCATGTGTATGATTTTTCCTCTATATCATATCTCTAATATAAGGATATTTCATCTCATCGTGTTTCGATCCATCGGGAAAAACTGGGTTCTCAAGAAGCTTTACACATGGCTCTTGGTTATCATCATAAGATCCATCTCATGGTCAAGTGAATCTGTCAGAAGCTTGTGAAGCCACATGGCTTCGCACACTCGATGTTATATACTATGTCTCTGTGGTAATCAAGGCCATGGAGTTTTGTTTCATGTTGCATCAGGAAACCATGGCAGACTTTATCATATACCAACAATCAAATGTGTTCTTCTGGTCCATTGTACTTTCTTCACAATCTTGCAAACTCAAGTTCACAATGGAGGCATATCTCAGACCATATCCAACTGTTCCTCGTATATATCTCAATACATGTTTTGTTGTTGTCTAGTGAGTCTGTCTTAGTTGACTCATGAAATGACTAAGCACATTCACTGTATGGCATGAATCAATTCTGGCCTTAACCAGATACATCAGTGATCCAATTATATGTGGATCAGTCTTGTCTGAATCATCATAAATATTTTTCTTTAGATCCATCACAGTGGATTTTTCATTCTGTCATACTGAACTTTTTTTTTTAATATTTTCACTATATATTTTCCTTGACTCAAGAAAATCTCATAAGTCTTTTGTCATACTTCTTGACCCAAGAAGTAGTGCATCATACTTAAATTCCTCATCTTGAATTCATAAGTCAAGGATTACTTGTGACCAACAACAAGGCTTTATGAATAAGTCATCAAAATAAAGCTCTTGTCACCAACACTGTAATGATATGGATTTTGGATCAGCAATACTTTTTGCTGAGATTTAAACTCATCAAGAATCTATCCATATGATATTGTTTCCAGCTCATGGATGGTAGTATGTATGGAAATTTAATGATCTCATTGAATCAAGTGTCTCACAATAGACAACTCCCTTTGTTTGTGAGAGTCCTCTAGTTTTGTATTCCTTGAAACTTCCTATCAACTACACACTTTCTCTACTTGGAAGTTTTCACGGACTTCCCTTTTGGTTTATGAATAATATCTTATAAATCATTCTTTAAGATATATTGGTATTCTTATGTTATGGCATCTTGCCATATTTATTTCTCCTTTTATTTCTTCAATTAAATGGCTCATGACTGAAGGATATTTTTTCAAAACTATTTTTTCTTTCTCAAGGTGTCCCTTGAGGGATTTGTGTGTCTCTCTGTCTTCTAGCAGAGTTTTGTAGATCCCGAGCATGCCTTTTATCCCCCATTGTAATATCTCCGGTTATATCAACTGGAACAACTGGATTAGTTGGAATAATGTTTGTCACCCTATGAACTATTGAAGTGGGAGAAGGTAATGTCTCATTGTCAATCTCCATCTGAGATTCTTTAGGTTTGTTGAATGGATATCTCTTCTTTAAAGACAAAGTCTCTGCTTGTATCGCATAATAATCAATTTATTATTGTTTGGACTCCCGTACCAAGGATAATGGTCCAAGTCTTTGAGGGATCCCATACTAGGGATAATAGCATTCATTTATTCAAAAATGCAATCAACTATAAAATTAGAAATCAATTGGTTTACTTGGTTTGTAGTCATGCTTTAGTTTTTAGAGGAATTACTTTTCCTCTCTCTTCTCTTCATTATTTTGAGGTGGATCTGGATCAATGTCAGTGGTAGAATCATATTGTCTTCCCTTCTTCCTGGTTGGACAGTTTCCTGCATAGTGTCCATATTTTTCACATCTGAAGCACTAAATTTCTGAAACATCTTTTCTTTGATAACCTAGATTTGATGAAGACTTTTCATCTTTAAATGTTTTCCTAAAATTTCTTTTGAGTTTTCCTCCTTTTTTTGTATGAAGTGCAAGAGCATGATTTTCTTCTGAGGAATCTTCCACTCCTCTATTTCTAAGTCTAAGTTCTTCTTGAGTACAATCTATGCATAGATGATCAAAGGTTGGTAGATCTTCTCTTCCACTGATACTTTGAAGAAAAGGTTCCCACATTTTTGGAAGGTTGTTGAGACTGGTTAAGACAAATTCTCTATCAAACATGATTTCTCCAATGGTCTGTAATTGTTCTTTAATCTTTGATATCTTCATAAAGAAGATGGAAACTGTAACACCTTTAGTCATCTTCGTACTTTGAAGTTGGCTCTTCAAGGTAAGATCCCTGAGGGTGTTGTCACTTTAAAAAATTTATTTTAATGCTTCATACATATCATAAGTTGTCTTCAGGTTGGCAATACGAGGTAAGAGATGATCTATTACTGAGTAGATGATCAATTTTCTTGCTTTGACATCTTCTTCCTTTCTTATCTTCTTCTCTACATCTGTAGTTGTGTCTGGTAAGGTTTTAGTTACCACATCCAAGAGGTCATATTATTCAAGGGTGACCTAAAGCCTTGATTTCCGGGAGCTAAAGTTGCTTGCTCCATCAAGCCTATGCTCTACTAAGGCTTTGTTCTTCATTTGTTTGGTTTCTTCAAACTCTTGCCAACTGGATTTTGAAAACCTAATGATTAGGTTGAATTAGTAACCTTATATTATGTTGGATTTATGACTTTCAAAAATCAACTTGATAGTGTCACATAGATTCTTGTTGATTTAAGAAAAATGTTTCTTCATAAATCTGAGATTAAGATTCTACAGAAAATTTTGGCACCCTAGAAACCCTAGGTCCAAAAACTCAAAATTCTCAGAATTTGATTTTAAGAGCTTCTGGAGATCCTCTAGAGGAGTTCGTACTCTTCTATGCCAAATATATCCCCAACGTCCAAGTATTAAGGGCTAGAACACCAAATAAAGGAGGATTGTATGGAATTTTCTGAAAACCCTAGGAGGGTCGTATGGTTCTACAAAAGTGAGAGGAGACTTGGTAGATTCTTATGCAAT
Source organism: Picea engelmannii (assembly GCA_009831015.1). NCBI lineage: Eukaryota > Viridiplantae > Streptophyta > Pinopsida > Pinales > Pinaceae > Picea > Picea engelmannii. The sequence goes on along the minus strand of ML801235.1, from coordinate 70,820 downwards.
GGGTTCTTTCAAGACCTATGCTTTGATACCATGTTGATTTTTAACTGAGCAAGGTTAAGCATGAATTTCATTCCATTTTTAGCATTTAACCATAACCATTAATATTGCAGCAACCAAAATCACAAGAAGAAGCATCATGCACAAGAACACAAGAAGTATCCTGGGAAACCCTTCTCAACAAGGGAAGAAAACCCATCCAAATCCTTTGCTATATTCTTCTATAGAAATACCTTCACCACCAAGAAAACCTAGCACACAAGAGGGTGCTTAAACCCTGGAAGACTAACACCCAAGAGAGGTGCGTACTTTTCCCAAGAAGGTGTACTTGTTGAAATTTCCAAACTCACATGAAAGACATGTTTCCTCAATGGGGAATTTACCTTTACTTATACTAAATTGAACTTGTCAATAGAAGTGTATATTGCGACAATAGGGTCGACCTCACTAGATTGTAATATAATTAATATTAACCAGATTAATTATCTTTTGCATTAATTACTAGTCACACTGAGGTGGGGCTGACCTGTACCCTTTACATTACAATTAGGGTTACAGGCAGGTCTGACTCTTGAAAAATATAGCAAGGGATATTATACACCCACTAGATCTCATCCACTAGGGGCACATCCATAGGGATGTCTATATCTTTGGCTCACTGCATTACATAGAAGAACCACTTCTTCACTAGTGCTCAACCACTAGGATCACATTCACCTATGCTCGTCCACATGCACGTCCACTCAACAGATCTTCTTTCCCACTGCATTACATAGGAGATTTATCTAGATTTTCTCATCAACTCTTCTTCTTAGAGGAGGATAATACATCATATTCATTTTTTTTCTCATGACGATGCACCCAGCACTTTGGAATTTCACACGTTCACCTTGTGCTCAGCCACAGGAACGTCCAACTCCACAGATCACCTTTCTCACTGTGTTAAATAGGAGAATCATCTAGAGTTCCTCTCAACTCTTTGTAAGGAGGAGGTCATCTCTACATTCTAGCTCTGTCTCAGATAGGAACCACACACCCCTCTCAAGGGATTTTTCTTAGGTTTGTAAGCTGGAGATTATCTCACATAGCTGCAATGATCAACATCTCTCAGGTTTGTAAGCTAGAGAATGTCTCACATAGATGCAATCATCAATAGAGCCCATGTTTCACTACTTGATACTTACAAATTGTCCTCAACATTCAATATACACAAGCATATGAAAATATATAAAGTGTTAGCATATAAACTAGCATAGTCCATTAACATGTTTAACAAATTCACCCATGGAAAATAACACAAACATTTGTAAAATATAATTGGACAAGAAAAGAGTATTTCTATTAATATAATCAGTAGAAGTACATAAGTGACAACTTCCTGTAGCGACACTTGACAGAACCAGGAAACTAAGTTCGTCCACCTGGGCCTTCACCGCTTCAATCCTCCATAAGGCAAGCTCATAAGTTATAGGAGTAATTGGGTTCCTCCTTCAAAAAATAGGAAGAGTTTGGGGGTTGAACATAAGAGAAGTTCAGACTTAAAGGACAAAGGAATGTAGACTCAATATGAAGTGAAATTTCTCCAAAGTATATTTTCTCCCCACTTTTTTCTCTCTCCTCAAAGCTTGTATACGGCTCAATTTATAGTCTTCAGAGAGAATTGAAGGGTCGAATTGGAGCATTTCCATCATATGAAAGGACAAAGTGAATGGATCCCATGACTTGGCATGGAAAACCCAAAATATTTGTAATTTTGAGCACAAAACCTGATGTACACGAGATGTAATGGAGTAACCTGTGTATACGTAGTTGTCTAACTGTAGCCTACGTACATGAACAAAAATTTGAATTTTTTACTTTGGATTGAGAAAAATGGGGGAATTGAGTCTACATAGAGAAAGGGAAGGCCAACAAAGCATGATGCATAGAGTGTGGAAAAAATTGATATAACAAATTCCCCTAATGTGTGAGGTCAAAGGAGCAATCACAATGGTTGAAATACATTACCATTCCCAGAAGTGGAGTAGTGAGGACCCAGCTAGAGGAACTAGTCACTCATCATAATATTACAATACATATTGACTCTGTACACATGGCTGCCAATCTGAAGTACACCGCAGATCCACATGAAAATATATAAGGTAACTATTCATGGCCATGAATAGGAAATGCAAAGTAGACATATGCCATAAGAATTCATAGTCACAAACAAGACACAGTGGAGTCTGGTCAAAATCAACTGAAGATATTCATATACAATGAAGTACAAATTGATCTTCTATGATAACTACAATCATATAGGTACCAGTATGTTGAAAGATAGTAGCAAGTATGAGTCGTTGCTACTGTGAACTGGAGGTCTTCTACCCTAGTAGTCGATGGTGAAAGAATACATCATGTGAATAAAAGAGTTGAAGTCGAACATGATGAGGCTTCATATGATTACCGGTCATTGAGGTATACCATTCACAAATGTGAGACAACCCATCAATCATGAAAGTAGGAATCAAGGCATCGAGTACATTCAACAAGTGTGAATAAAGGTGTCGAGGTCGAACACTTGAGGAATCCATCGAGCAGTGGACATTGGTGTATTCCCAACTTTCGATGGCGATAGAACTTGCCATTAATGACTGCAAGCCTCTAGGTACTCTTAAGACTCTAGATCATGATTCCATAATAAATAAGTTGATCTCGATGGAAGGAGATCCATTGAAAGGAGAGCATTAAGGTATCTCTCAACATCCATCATGAGGTACAAAGTTATACTTTGATAATTAGGAAGAACTCAGACAAATAGGATATGCACGAACCAATGACCATGTGTGTCTCTCGCATGCACCAGATGAAAGTAGTACACAAAAGAGACCCTCTGAATAGCAACCAATAATGAAAACTGTCAACAGAGGCAAGGAAGACACCAATGAGTTCTATTGGAATCCAAAACACTACATGAATCCCAATGTGTGAATAGATTCCTTGTCGCCGAACACAAGGGAAACCACCCAGTCAATGACCAAAGAAGAGATGTCATATGTTGGGTTCAAGGTCACCTACCAATGATGAAAGTAGGCTCAGGGTGCAAGTTAGGACCACAACTTCATGTGATTTTGAGATTCACTTATAAGGGGATGTCTGAAATGCAAAGTCAATAATTCTGAGGAATGACCAACAAGGGTCTAGAATTCCTTTGAACCGGAGCATGATACAAGTGGATAACTCAGGTAGCATAGACTCAATATTGATCATAGACCAAAATTTTGTGAAGTAGGAGGCATAGAAAAAATCTCCATAGGTACTAGAAGAATAACCAGTCGGAGGAGTAAAACTCTAAGTAACGAGTAAAACTTCCTAAGGCCATACTAAACCCAAACCTTTGATGAATGGACTCAAAATTTGTGCTATGTTCAAAGGCGACACGACTATTTCCGATAGGAGACAATGTTCTTTTCCCACCATTCTTTTTTTCATTTTTTAAATGTGGAAGAATATTATGATACAAGAGAGGAAACGAATGACGTGAGAAAGTAAATAAGTTCCATGCGGTGGAACATATTTATGCACGATGCAAGGGAATGCATGTGGGATATGGACATTCGGGGGGATATTTCCTCATACGATAAAGGGTTTCAACTTGCAAATGATATATGGAAGGCACTACTTAGTGAAGGATGAGAATTGTTGGGGAAAAAGGATTATAACGTGAAAGCGAGAGCCGACATTAGACTCAACAATGTGTGTAGGGTGATGAAATGCGATTACAACTTGACACTAGAAAGAAACTTCCAGTAATGTTCTTTTTCATAGATTTAGTCCCCTCGTCCCAAAAAAGCATAAAACAATACCAAGGAGAACTCTTCTAGCCCATAGTGACTAGAGAATTCCTTTTTTGTAATTAGTCTATTTGGTCTGAAAAAGGGTTAAACTTATGCCAAAATAGACATCCTTTCAAAGCCATTTAACAAGCGTGAAAGAGATAATATCACTCATCAATATTTTCATTTTAAGGAGTCTGAAAAGAGCCTAAATAAGACTCTAGGATGTTGTTATGAGCAAAATATAATGGGGGAGTCCCGTAGGTAATGGCTAGAACCTAGATTGAGTAAGAAGAATGAAGTTCAAATGAAATGTCATGACGGGGCTAAATAGGACTCTTGAGCCTACTAGAAAACTTACAACATGAGTGCCAAAATGCAAAGGGGGTCTAAGATAGGATTCCCATGGAAGGTAGGCTCTACCACATGAATTAAAACACTTCCAAACAACAGAGAAGGTTGTGTGTCACAGTTCAATGGGGTTGATCCTAAGGCAAAATGATACAAGAAATAGATAATGCAAAAATGCATGGGGGGGAAAATCTAACCTATATGTTAATTTCGAGATCATGACCTGTCAAAACGAATCGACATAAAGTAACGTACCAAAGAAAATTTCTCCAAATTCCTGTATATAAGACCAAACACACGTACCCTAAATTTAATAAGTCCAATATAGAAACATTTGATAAAACATGTGTTAAGGGATATAGAACTTGAAAACAAGAAAAAATAAAAGTACAATATGTAAATAGGACTGCACATCTTTGCAGCTTATGCATAGTAGTTCCCTAGGTAGAGCCCATTGTTAGGCTCAGGCCAAGAGATTCCTTGGTAATAAACTTGTAAATTTTTCAGTTCAGGAAGAGGTTAAAAATCCAAAATCATATCTTCAAGGATAGCCTCATCTAAAGGAAACTCAACATCCTTGAAACCAGGGCTCGAAAGATGAGAAATACCAGGGGTCCAGGTATCACAAATAGCAATATCAGACTCAATAGGAAACACCATATTACTCGAGCCCATATTGGGAGGCCAGGGCTTTCGTGCAGGTCTTCTGTCGAAATCTAGCATCTCACTAGTAGCTAACACAATCTTGGGAGGACACAAACCTTGCCAAGCCAAGGAGGATAAAATACTTGCATAGGATCCTTCATCTACAATACATCGATGAACACCTATTTTATTAACTCCAACCATTATCTGGAAGGGTACAGAAGAAGGAAGGTGAGGCTCTACAATATCATTCCAATCAAAGGAAACCATCCTAGGACTTGGAGGGAGCGTACTCACAGAAAGTGGAATACCCCCTTGTTCAGAAGGTACTAAAATGGAAATGCTAAGGATGTGGTCGAAAGATGCATCACTCCCCAAAAGAATATTAGGATTAGTTGAGGATTACATTAGCAATGTCACTTCCTTAGAATTGTCACTCTCCAAGAGAAGAGTGGAATCGAGCGAAGATTGCATTGACACTTCCTCGACCGTTGGTTGAATAGGATGCGAGACAACATGTTCAAGAGATGTATCACCCCCCAAAACAAGAGTGGTGTTGGCCGAAGATTGCATCATCATGACCGCTTCATCAACCAAAGATTGATTAGATTGTTGGGAAACTAGAGACGACTCAGAACTAGAAGTTCCATCAGACAAGGACCATGCTTCTCGTACCACGGAAATAGCAAGGCAAAAATGAGTTAGGTGATCTCCTTTGCAAATTATACAAAGGAACTTGGGCTTACATCCTATATGTATGGGATTATCAATTGTATGAATGCCCCCATCATGACTTGAAGTGGCTGGTGATATGCTCCCAGCATGACTTGCAAAGGCTAATAGTTGATATCCAACATGAATTGCATAGGTTGTTGACGAATCCCCAACATGACTAGCAGCGGTTCGTGATGTTTTTCTAGTATGACTAGCAGTGACTAGAGTCGTGCCCCCAACATGACTTGCAGTGGCTAGTTTCTTTCCCCCAGCATGACTTGTAGCGGTTGGTTTCTTGTCTTCAACATGAGTTGTACAGGTTGTTGACAAATCCCCAACATGAATAGCAGAGGTCGATTTCATGAAAGGTTGTGAAGGTATCATCCCATATGGGAACGCTTGTGAGGAAAAAAAATATGATATGGATTACCCATATGAGGATATACAGTTCCCTCTGATGAAGGAAATTCGTGTGGGAGGTTTCCCATAGAAAATTGATTCCACCTGGATGTAATACCAGAGGTTAGAGGAGGATTTTCCATGAGAAATAATTCACAAGAAAAGGAATTGTGGACAATAGATAGACGAACAGGATATATGATGTAGAAACATTTCCCATATTTTCATTCCATCCTTGGAAATTGTAACTAGGATTGGGTCCGGAGGAAGGAGGATTCCAACCCTCAATTGTAGAAAATGAATGAGGGATATGTCCCCCACCAAACGGGAAAGAATTATCAGTAGGTGATGTGCCCCTGACCCAAATCTATCATTGACATTGGGCATCGGAAAGAAGGATGACATGTGAAAAGTCATAATTGACACACTAAAAGAAAAATGATTAGAGGCCAAAGGCATCGACTGAGTACTATAACAAGGAATCCCCATCAAAAAGGTGTCAGGGGGAATAGATATCGATAATAACAAAGTCATATCACTCTAAAATATAAAAGGATTCATCCTCATGGATTGAGCTGAGCTCATGGATTGGCTATCACTAACTAAGGGATTCATGGGGCTCCATTAACCATAGTGGATGTTGGAGTTGAATTAGTACTCAAAATGGGATGATTGTGAGCCTAAGCGGTGGAGATGTACATACCACATTTATTAATTCTACACCTTTAGGAGGAGATTTCGGTATCATACCAAACTATGGTAATTGATTCAAAAGCTGACAAGACCGGTGGGGAGGTTAGTCTCACTCCATGATGACTCAAAAATCATGACGCAATACAAAATCCTAATGCCAATTGATGTACAAAGAGCACACTCCTAATTAAATCAAGGGCTAATACACGCAAATAGGATAAGATGGTTGAAAGAGACCTCCCAAACTAAAGAAGTTATGCCTCTCCCAAGAGGGGATGAGACTCCTAAACAATAGATTGGAGGTATCATAATCAGTTATAAGGACCCTCGTGGGATTCACAGTGCAATTGGTCAAATCCCTCTGGAGAGAGAATCCTCCATAAAGTTTGTGTGTTGTCTAATCCCTATCTGACACAGTGTACCTGCATAATAACCCCTGCAAGCAACCCATGTGGATACCTAAGTTAGGAAACTAAGGTCACCATGATATAACCAATGCTCAGGAAACAAGTCCCAGGCTAGGTCCACTGTATGGGCAGGGTAGCAAATCTTGAAGCCTCGAAACCACCGCCTCTCATGGAGGATAAGGCACTAGTGAAACCCCCAGATACGAATAGAACCCCAGAAATATCTCTGACGCTAGGAGGGTATTAGAGGGCTATCTCTGCAACTAAATTCGCATGACCTCATGTTTAACTTCGGTGTTAGTGGAGCCTCCCGAGAAGACTGATTATACAATGGATTTCACCACTCCATGGGCAGACACCTATGTTGAATTTTCTAGCCTTGGAGAAATTTACTCACAAAATCCTATTCGAAGGCCCTGTTATCGCACGGTTTGTAGGAAAGGTCCAAGGGCTTGAGTCAGGGCTTGAAACCGGCGTAACAGGAGCTTCCCCACCCACTGTCACCTCGATGGGGAGCTCTTTCTATTCAGGAGGGCAAGTCCAAGGGAGACGTCCCTAAGGCAATCTGGATTTGAGAAAGGCTGAAGGTAAAGGCTAAGTCAAGGAAACCCCTTTCACAGATTGCTGCCCAAGAAAAGATAGTCACAAAGATATAACCACTACTGATGCACCTGTTTGCGAGACAAAACAAAGACAACTAGAATATATGCTTGCAATGGGTTAGTATTTCACAAAATCAATGACTATCTTTGAATGTATATATGAGCAATGAATAGATATAATTATTGACGAAGTCAATGATTATCAAAGACAAAGACTAAATCACTTCTTCAACAATTATACAAGGAGCATTCAATGTGTGCATTTAAACCATGTATCATATCATTAATGCAATGTCAAATCAGCTCATATACATAAAATTTCTACGTCACCTATACTACTTCTGCAATAGGTATGACGTCTACTTGAATCAATAGATTAATAACATGACAAAGAGTGAAACGTTTTGTTAAATAGGCTTAGGGATACAATTATCAACTCAATGTCAATCAATAGAGCTGCCAAGTGTCACAACGTTGCAGGTATAAGCAAAGAATAAAGAGTATGA
>ML801235.1:43580-59726 GCA_009831015.1 Picea engelmannii | reverse complement strand
CATAAACTCAATATAAACCTATGTATGTGATCAAGGAATCATACAATAAAACACAACAAGCTTTATAGGAAAGAATCATATTATTGTATCATATTAAATCTGAAAGAGAGATTACAACCATGGACTTGATGTCGTAAGGTCCCTTCCAACTGTCCTTCATTCCCCACACACTTCTTTCTCCAAGGATTCTGAGACCATGGATCTAATAGCTACTCACAATCTATCTTGACAAAGCAAATCTCAAAGCCACTCCAACCAAGCTAATAATTCCAAGCCAACAAAAGCTTAGCCAATCCAAGATAACTTTCTCCATGAGAGCTCCTCTCCTTTTATAAGCTGAAGAGGATAAGGTGAGGAGGTTAGGATGATCCCACTAAATCATGAAAGTGAGTAAGATCCAAACCATTTGGATGCCACCTCACCATGGAAGTTTCTCCTTCTAGAAGATTCGAGAAAACGCTCATTTTTCCCACGTGTAAGCATTCTCACACTCTACCTATAGAACAACCTACGAACAGCTCATTCCCTAAGTGTGGACAGCCTGCGAGAATCAAGCATTCTCTCACCCTAATACATAGGCAGCCTGCGAACTTCCTTTTTTATAGGGTTTTTCCAAAGGAAAATGAAACTTCTTTTCTCAGGAAAAGTTCTTCTCTCTTCTTTCTTTGGGAACTCAGGTCACTGACCCTTCTGAAGGCAACAGATAGGTTTACATCATTAACAGTCATAAGGATGAAAAAAATAATGTGTAACAGAGAGTCCCCCAAAGTATGAAGTTAGAACAGAGTGATAGCTGAAATACTTTGTCAAGTGTGTGTAGGGAACAAGGAACAGTCGATCAGAAACCTGCCAACAAACAAGAAAAATAGTACAATAATATATCATCACTGAGGTAGGAATTCCCATACTCAAAATACAAATGACTCAAAGCATAAATTCTGACATGTGAAGATCCATGTCAAGTAAGACAAGTCATGGCCACCAAACATACATTGTGGATCCATGCCAATATGACTCAAATCTGAACATAGCCACCAAAAATACACTATGGATCTATGTGTTAAAGACTCTAATTTGAACATAGCCACCAGACATACAATGTGGATCTATGCAACAATACACTGAATATACTCCAACGCAACCTGGATTTGTTAGAAAATATCCAGGGTCTTCATCTCCACCAGTCTATAGTATGAATCTAACCATGTGAATACATGTACTAAAGTTGAACATGGTAGAAACCACTTGATTACCAGTCATTAGTGTATACAGTAAACAAGTGTGAGGGAAATCACCATTAATGTCAATGACTCCCAAGATACACTAGTACAATCCAACGAATGTGAATCGGTGAGTTGAGTTTGAACACTCAGCATAATCTTCTGATCAAGGGTCAATAATGAAAACCCACTATCGAAAGCAAGGAAACCTGCCATTGAGGCATGCAAGTTCCAAGGTACCAATTAGTTTCTAAGTCTAATTCCTCGATAATGAGTTGAAGTCGACAGAAAAAGACTCGTCACAGGAGGGCCTTAATGTATCCCACATCAATGACATGAAACGGATCACAAGATTTGAAGTAGATCAGAGTAACAAGTGATTCAGGACTAACTCAAGGATGGTCGACACAATAGAAGGCTTTAAGGACTGCAAAAATGGTCGACACAATAGAAGGCTTTTCGGGTTGAACTTTTGTTTGAACATATTGATGGCACAACAATTGTCTTGGAAACACTAACTCAAAAACAGGGATCACAGACCAATTTGTAATCTTATAAAGGAGTATGATCAGGATACAAGTGGATTTTCCAACCTAGACACAAAGCGAGTGAAAGGGTGTCATGTTCAAAAGCGACTCTTCCATAGAATATAGGTTTAAACACATTTCTTTCCCAATTTTTCCCCCACCATTTCTGGCGAGTACCTCTTTATTTTTACGCAAGCTTGAGGAGGATAACATATGCTTGTTTATGTAAGCTCATCCTTCGGACGAGTCCCTTGGAGTATGTTTAACGAAACCTAGGAAGGAGTGGTTTGGTCCCATATGGGCCTTTCGATGTTTGTTTAACGAGTCCAAAGAAAGAAAACTCGGGGGTTTTTCATGTTTATAGAGTCTAAAAAACACTTACAGAGAACTCTCTCAGTTCCTTTTTCGTAAAGTAGTCTGATGAGACCGAAAAAGAGATAAACTATCGCTCAACAGACGTTTTCTTCAAATAATTTAACGAGCATGAAGAGAACAAGGTCACTCGACAATATTTTCATGTTTAGAGAGTCTGAAAAGATCTTAAAGGGAACTCCAGTGGGTTCCTTTTTTGTATAACCTTTACGAGTCTGAAAAAGTGATAAAAGTATACTCGGTTGCATTCTCATGTATTTACGAGCACGAGAAAGGACAAAGACTAAGCTCGGTAACTTATTCTCATATATTTACGATCATGAGAAAGAACAAAGACTAAGCTCGGGATTGTTTTCATTTTTACGCAATCTTTAAAACAAAACAAAACTATGCTTGGAATAGATTTTATTTTTACACAAGCTTAAAAACTAAACAAAACTATGCTTGGACTTGGTTTCATTTTTACGCAAGCTTGAACTAGAGGAAACTTGCTTGAGGTAAGTGGTTTCATTTTTACGCAGGCTTGAACCATAGAAAACTATGCTTGTGACTTCCCAATGCATGGTTGGTACTTAGCCCCCAGCTTAAGAAGCTAGTGGCTCTAACTTCAGCATGAAGTCCAGAGGCTATAATCAAATGCCCCCCAAGATTCATTTCATCCAACTACAAAGGAGAATGAAATGAAGCTTCAAATACTAGACGAAGGACTTGACTCAAATAGAGAGGGGGAAAACTATTTCATTTTTTAACGAGCTTGACATAGAAACAAGAACTATGCTCATAACCTTTGTTTCATTTTTAACGAGGTTTCCACAGAGACGAAAAAAACTATCCTCATAGCTGGGTTCATTTTTTAATGAGCTTGAAATTAGAAAATCGTGCTCAAAGACCTCTATTTCATTTTTTAACGAGGTTGCCTCAAAGACACAAAAACTATCCTCAGAGTCTCTCTTCTTGATCATGGATTCCAAGAGGACAATGCTCCGGAATGACACCATGTCAAGGAACAAAACTTGGTCATGGCTTCCAAGAGGTCTTCGCAAGAAGGAATAAACACACTCTGGAAGGAAACCATGTCAAGAGTCGCGATAGGAGTAGAGATATCATGCTCTAACAACTCTATCGAAGAGATCACCATGTCAACTACTGGATCTAAGTCATTAGAAGTTGAAGCCATGGGCGACAATGCCACATAATTGACCTGTGGCAGGGGTGATACCATCTGCATATAAGAACCATTCAAGGAGGCAATCTAGGCGAGGTCAATGAATGAAAGTTGATCAACAGTCACAACCCATTCATCGTGAGGGAAAGATATCACACGAAAAAGAGTAGACACGATAGATTTCATGGCATAGACATAATCCCGCCCAAGGAGTAAAGAAAAATCCAAGGGGTCTTGGACTACCATGACGTCAATAAAGACATTTTTCCCTCCCGAAGTTACAGAAAACTGAAGAAGGGTCCCTAAAGGTTGACTAGTTCTTCTATTAAAAGCTAACAGATTCTGCGTAACCAGTGCAAGTGGAGGACAACCCAAAGCTTGCCAAGAAAAAGAGGACAAAATACTAACAGACGAACCTTCATCTATCAGTGTCTGAGGAATGTCTCGACCACAAACCTGTACTGTAATCTGGAAAGGAATGTGAGAGGGAAGACGAGGTCCAGTTAGCATACCCCAATCAAAATGGATGGCCTCATAACTTGGAGGGGGTTCCATGGGAGAAGGAGGAATAGCCCCCGGCATGGTAGATTCTGTATCAATGAGAAAAACATGGGCAGTATCAGGTTTACTCTCTATCAGGAGAGTAGGATCGACCAATGGAGAGATCAGATCGACCACTTGGGTTTCATTCTCCAGGGGGAGATTGGGGTCAACAAGTGGAAATGGATCGACCGCTTGGGTTTCACTCTCTGAGGGGAGAGTGGGATTGACCGAGGATGGTATCGCATCAACCACTTTGTCAACTAGTTCAACTAAGGATGTGACCAGATTGATGACATGATCAACTAGATTGACCGGTGAAGGGACCGGAGTGATCATTCCATCAACTATAGGTGGGTTGAGAGAAATCTTGCGATAAGAAGCTGGAAGTTGAGAATGTGAAAAATTCATGTCTTCCAGCAATTTCGAGGCTTCATCCATATGAGGGCAAAGGTGAGTGAGATGACTCCCTTTGCATAACATGCATGGGAACTTGACTCTACTTTTCTTCTTCCCAACCATATCATGACTGGTTGATAGGGGGTCGTCATCATGTTGTTCAGAGGCTAACGACATGGGTTGGCGAGGATGTGTAGACCATGCTTCTATAACCTTGGATAGACTAGGGCAATCCTTAAGAAGATGGCTACCCTTACAAAGCCTGCAAGGGTACTTGGGCTTACGGGTTGTTTGGGTGATCTTGACATCATCAACACTCCCAGCACGATTAACAGTAACTAGTTGTTTTCCAACATGTTTGACAGTTGTTGGAGGTTTTGACCCTCTCTTATCTTTCTTCTTCTTAATATTTCATTTCTTCTTCTTCTTATTCATCGAGTTACTAGCTTCAGAACTTTCACTCGATGAAGAAGATGAAATGGAAGGTGACCTTGCAAGCGAAGAAGGCAAAGAAGACCTTACTAGTGAAGAAGGTGAAGGATCAACATGAGGTTGATGTTCTTGGGGGGAAGTGCTTACGACTGAATCACTTACTGCATTCGGGATTATTTGAGTGGAAAACAACCATACCGGTAATCCAATTGTGAGACCTGGAAGGCTCAAAGTAGCAATGTGAGGAGGACCAATGTTTCCATAAGAAGGAAAAACAAAAGGTTCCCCTAGAGCATGGGTTCCTTCATTGGTCATTTCAGGAACTAACGTCATTAAAATAAAGATCCAATCTAGAGTCCACTAGGGAAAACAAACAACACACGCTAAAAATCTAGTAAGCAAGCAAGCAAACAAAACCTTCTCACAATGAACGCACTAGTTGGTGATGAAATCCAACGTCATGGGAACAAAGTAAGAAGGGGTTGAGATAGAGTGGGTGGAAAAGTTACGTTGATGACCTACTTAATGGACTTACACCCTGGTGCAAGCTCTTACACATAATCGTGGGTATACCCACCAAGGAGCCCGAGTGAGTTTGGCCAACGTCGATTCTAGGTACCGTGAAGACTTGCCCCTCCATAGTCACCTTGTGTAAAGACCCTAAAGAGATAGGACACTAAGGTTAACAATCACTACAGTGATGTCTGGGGAAATAGTCAATAGTCCAATCCACGTGCAAGGGCAGGGTATCTAGCCCGAAATCAACTTGAAAGACTTCCACTCATCATTGTGGGTATACCTTCAACCGACCCCCATAATACGCGCAATCTCTACACCAAGACCGACAAAGAAAGGTGAGTAACTTTGCCAATCTCAATGCGACCTCGTGATTGACCCTTGTGTTAGAAGGGCTTCCCAGGACAAAATGTAGTAAGTGGATTTAACTCTCCCTATCACAAGATACTATGTTTGTTTGCATCTTTGCAAAGTTATATTTCACACCTATTCCAAAGCCCTACAACTAATCTAATGTAGGTTTGCTACCAGAAAATATAAAAATTTCTAATCCATTTTTAAAAGCGCTTTATTTTATGGTTGTTGTTACTCAAGAGGAAAATGGTGTGGACAATATGGTGTTTTGACCGACTCGAAAATTATGCAAAGAGATGAAGATGCAATCTTTTCATTTCGATGAAATCTATGTTATGAGAAGGAGAAAACATTTATCATTCCCATATGCACGATGTCCCAAAAGTTATTAAACTCATCAATATAAATATTCTCAAGAAATGAGAAAAAGGTACTGTACACCAATGGAATTTAAGACCAAAAAATCCCAAGAATCATGCAATTTCACTACTTCAAATGCAAGGATGCCCCCAATCTAATTTAAAGCAAGAAATTAAATCTTTTTGTTTCAAAATTTTCACTAAAAGTTTCTTAAAACAAAGAAACCCAAACTAAAAGTTTTCCTTTAAAGCGAACTATTCAGAAGAAATATGATCTTTCCCTAAACAATTCTAAACAAAACACACACTTTTTAATTGAAAGACACTCAAAGCAAGATACTAATCCTTCAAAACAAAACAAATCCAAGGTGGCTAAAAGAAAGTCAAAGAATGCCAAGCATACTGTAAACAGATCAATATAGGCTCCAAAAGTTCAATCGAGCTAATCAAAGAAAAACTGGGCATCAAAAGATAGGAAATCCTAATTCCAAACAAAAATTTCAAATGGGTTCACAGCCTACCTATAGAGTGTAGTGTGAAAATCAATGGAGTTCGCAGGTTGGACATAGGTTGACTGTGAGGGGCTCGCATTGGACTAAACACCAGGGTGTGAACTCAGGTGATTCTCGCAGGTTGGACACAGGTTGACTGCGAGGGGTTCGCACTGGACTGAACACCAAGGTGCGAACTCAAGTGATTCTCTTAGGCTGGTCACAGGTTGACTGCGAGAAGGTCTATAAACAAACAAAATTTGGAAAAAGGCCAAAACTTCTGAGGGGATTTCTGGATCCAGGGAGTTTGGATGGATCTCCCACAGACTCAGAGACCAGAAAACAAACAATCAAAACAAGGGAAACTAGACTAACTAGGAAACAATCCATTCCCCAGTGGAGTTGCCAATTTTGTTATCGGACAAATCGGTAGGTGTGGACACTAACAGATCTCCATAGATCCACCTAGATCTAGAACAAAACACACCAGAACATGACGCTTTCCTTAAGTTTTAGATATTGAATTTACTAACTAAAGAGGGGCAGGTGACATACCGTTTAAATGCCGATTCCTCTCGCCATCACCATCCTAGCTCCGTTCCAACGCTCATACAATGATGAACCTATAGAAGAACACAACCAACCAAAGTGATAGTAATATCATAAACTCATTATAAACCTATGTATGTGATCAAGGAATCATACAATAAAACACAACAAGCTTTATAGGAAAGAATCATATTATTGTATCATATTAAATGTGAAAGAGAGATTACAACCATGGCCTTGATGTCATAAGGTCCCTTCCAATTTTCCTTCGTTCCCCACACACTTCTTGCTCCAAGGATTCTGAGACCATGGATCTGATAGCTACTCACAATCTATCTTGACAAAGCAAATCTCAAAGCCAATCCAACCAAGCTAATAATTCCAAGCCAACAAAAGCTTAGCCAATCCAAGCTAACTTTCTCCATGAGAGCTCCTCTCCTTTTATAAGTTGAAGAGGATAAGGTGAGGATGTTAGGATGATCCCACTAAATCAAGAAAGTGAGTAAGATCCAAACCATTTGGATGCCACCTCACCATGGAAGTTTCTCCTTCTAGAAGATTCGAGAAAACGCTCGTTTTTCCCACGTGTAAGCATTCTCGCACCCTGCCTATAGAGTAGCCTGCGAACAGTTCACACCCTAAGTGTGGACAGCCTGCGAGAATCAAGAATTCTCGCACCCTAATACATAAGCAACATGCGAACTTCCTTTTTCATAGGTTTTTTCCAAAGGAAAATGCAACTTCTTTTCTCTGGAAAAGTTCTTCTCTCTTCTTTCTTCAGGAACTCAGGTCACTGACCCTTCTAAAGGAAACATATAGGTTTACATCATTAACAGTCATAAGGATGAAAAAAATAATGTGTAATAGTGATAATGCAATATTTCCTAAAATGACAAGACTAATGCAATCTAAACAAAAGTGCAAATGCTTCAAGTGAAATTTAAAAAAAAAAAATGTATTTTCAATATAAGGAAATGAAAATGAAAAGACTGAATAAACAACCCCTCGGCCAGACCCTACTTCCATCACAGGAAGAAAACCCAAGCAAGACACCAATAAATTACTACTCATACCAAGATGCAAGGACTAAAGATTAGAAAAAATACAAGAAATTAGTTTGCCAAAAAATTCAACAATAATACGGCTTCCTATCACTATGCAAATGCTCAATGGATAGGAAAAAGACCCAAGAAGACTCAAAAACACTCAAAACTCACCCAATAAACATCACACTGAACCAAAAAGGCTTAGAAAAAGGTGTGCATGATTGTTCAAGGAACAAAAGCGTATGTTTGTGCCCTAATTACAGGCAACATGCATGTGTATGCAACTGTCAAGGGAGAACCTGTGTATATAAAAAAATAAAAAAAAAACATTGTTTGGGTAAGGACCAGGCCAAGAAACTTAGATGTGAAGTAATGTAAAAACTTTTAAGCAACAGGCGACACAGAAACTCAAGAAAACGGAGAGAAATCAAAGAGAAAAATCACCAACTAGCCCCAAAAGGGAGAAATTCCCCAGTGGAGTCGCCAATTCTGTTACGAGGAAAAAATCTATGGCTTGAGATAAGACCACAACAGATAGAAGGACACCCAGAAATCAACTCTAATCTCAATTATAGTAGATAAATGGAAATTCTAACAAAAGAAAGGTTGAGATCCTACCTCTTTAGAACGTCTGTAGAAGACTACTATCTAGCTCACATTTCATTGTTTGATACCTGCAACTTGTCCTAAACATTCAAGATACACAAGCATATGAAAATATATAAAGTGTTAACATATAAAATAGCATAGTACATTAACATGTTTAACAAATTCACCCATGGAAAATAACAAAAAAAATTGTAACATATAATTGGACAAGAAAAGAGTATTTCTATTAATATAATCAGCCGAAGTACATAAGTGACAAATTCCTATAGCGGCACTTGATTAAACCAAGAAACTAACTTCCTCCACCTGGGCCTTCACCACTTCAATCATCCATGAGGCAGGCTCATAAGCTATAGGAGTAATTGGGTTCCTCCTTCACAAAATAGGAATAGCTTGGGGGATGAACAAAAGAGAAGTTCATACTTAAAGGACAAAGGGATGTAGAATCAATATGTGGCAAAATTTCTCCATAGTATATCTTCTCTTCACTTTTTCTCTCTCCTCAAAGCTTGTATGAGACTCAATTTATATTATTCAAATGGAATTGAAGGGTCGAATTGGAGCATTTCCAACATATGAAAGGCCAAAGGGTATGGATCCTATGACTTGGCATGGAAAACCTGAAATATTTTTAATTTTTAACACAAAATCTGATATACATGGGTTGTAATGGAGCAACCTGCGTATACGCAGGTCATCTAACTGTAGCCCGAGTATATGAAAAAAAAAATGAATTTTTTACTTTGGATTGAGAAAAATGGGGAAATAAATTCTACAGAGGGGAAGGGAAGGCCACCAAAGCATGATGCAAGAGTGTGGAAAAAATTGCTATAACATTCATGATATTGTGCATAAAGCCAATGCCAAGTACAAGCAACGCCACGATCAACATCGAGTACCACACAAATTTTAGGTGGGAGATAAAGTCTAGCTGCATTTGTAGAAAGAGTGCCTGATAGGACCCCATCGAAAGTTGTGCCCACTCCAATACGAGCCTTACACCATCACCAAGGTTGTGGGTGAGAATGATTTTCAATTAAGTATTCCTCCTTCGCTTGGATTGCACCCGGTATTTAATGTGGAAATCCTCCAAACATATTTTCCACCTCTCTTGGACACTTCGGATACGGACGAGAAGTTGGCCCCTACATAACTCAATCCTTCCTACATTGAACATGTGACATTTGATCAGATCATGGATTCCAAGAAAAGGGACAGCCTCCAACAGACTATCAAACTCTATCAGGTCGTCAAAGCAAGGAAATTTCTTCATCAAGGAAAGTGGCTCACCAGGAGTCAAGTTCAACAGAATTTTCCTCATCTGATGCAATCACTTGACACAATGGATACCATTTCTTCCTAAGGGGGGAGGAATGATCCATGTGGATATCAGTGGCCACCCACCTATTCCACTGTCTCAAATCCAAATTTCCATTTCGGTAGTTTTTTTCTATCTTTTCGGGTCATAAACATCTGGGGTCATTTTGAGGCCCTAAACAATGTTTTTTGGGCCCACCACGGTCACATTATTTTTCAAAGTTAGAGTGTTATGAAAACATGCGTAGTCCTCAGATAGACCTTTCCAATGGGCTATCGTGTGCCTAAAAGGGAAATTGTATGTAAACTTTACGACCCCGAGAAGTTGATGTACCAACTTACCCCATCAGGGCCCACATGACCTTTGGTGCTTCATCTCCTAGGGTTAGGTTTTTGGATGTTTATGGTTTTCTCATTTATGCTTGATGTTAAAAAGGCTTTTGGAGCCTCATTGTAACCATATTCTTGGAAATGAGCGTATATGACTCATCTCTTCTCAAAGATAATCTACCACCATTCTAATCAGCTTGTGTGCTTTTGCATTTTGCAGTCCTTTGTATTTCAGACGGTTATTAATAGAATCTAATATTTAACGTATTATTGTGTTCCTTGCCATATCTCTGTGTAATTATTTGTTATATCTCTTTTATTTATATACCTTCATATCGTTCCTAAAATAATCCGGATCAATGGTATAAGAGTGGTTTGCTCCTTGTCGTCCACAGTGCATGTCCCCGATGAGGTCAGGGTATAGAGAGTTGGGTCTCGAGCTTGTATATCTTGATGAAAACCACTCTCGCACACCTAAGTGACCTTCCATGGTGGAATAAAATATGGATGAAGAGGCATGAGATCCTTTAAAACTATTTCTCGAGGAATCCCTCGCACAACAAAGGAACGAGATGATGGATAGTTTTTCCTAGATCATTCGACGGATGTCGGCAACAACGGAGGCACATCCAACTAGAAATCATTTCGGAGATGTGGTGCCCTTCAATGTACAATTTAAATTTGATATTCCTCTATTTGATATCCACATATATGTCGATTCTTTGGAAAAATGGTTAAATATCCTAGAAGGTTATTTCTATGTCCACAATTTTTCCAACTGTGAAAAGCTCACCTTCATGCCCCTTAAATCCCTTCCCCATGTCATAGATTGGTGGGATATTTACTGTGAGCAACATGTCAAGGATGAGTTTGGAATTTTTTGGCTAGGACCCACTTGGGTAGCTTTTGTTGATACCCTCAAGGAACAATATTACCCTGTTGGAAGTTATGACGACCAATACATGAGATGGACTACACTACGCCAAGAGAGGGGCCAAACAATGTCATAGTTCACAAATACTTTCCATACCTTGTGTACCAAGCTAGGTATCAAATACTTTGAGTGGAATGTGGTCCTAAAATATCATGGGGCTCTGCACCAATACATCCAAACCAAAATGAAGTTTCTGTAAATCTCTTCAATGAGAGACACTTATCGATATGTTGTCAAAATCGAGCAAAAATTGAAGCAGCAAAACAAGCGGGAGTTCATATTTGCAAATCCACAACAACCAAAGTATGGTAAGGGTGGCCCTAAATCCCAAGCCAAAGGACAGAGCAAGGATTTCCAACCTGAGGATAACCATCCCAATCCACCAACAAATAAGGGTAATGGAAAGTTGAAGAAGGACACTGGAAAATGGTGTGAGTTCCACAAAATTCCTTAGGAAAATACTGATGAATGTCGCTCCAAACAGTCATTTTTTGTTGAGATGAAATCCCCAGGATCATATGTTGACTTAGACTCTAATTTTGAGCTAGAAAAGAGAATATGGATCATTGATTTCGAACCTAGTGTCACCATCGCTACCACAAAAGTCCAGCTAGAGGAATCAAAGGAGCCTGAAGAATGGTAGCATCTTTTCCACTCAAAGATGTGGCTTAAGGGAACCCCACTCCATTTCATTTTTTATAGTGGTAGCTAGAAGAACCTAATCTCAGTAGAGGTTGTTAAGATATTTAAATTGA
Organism: Picea engelmannii; assembly: GCA_009831015.1. NCBI lineage: Eukaryota > Viridiplantae > Streptophyta > Pinopsida > Pinales > Pinaceae > Picea > Picea engelmannii. The sequence goes on along the minus strand of ML801235.1, from coordinate 47,811 downwards.
CAATGACACAACATTATCAGCCATACACCATCAGTTCACTCAGTCAGGGATGGGACATTTGCGTCAACCAACAATGTATTTTGCACTATGGTATCAAACCCTTTAAGGACGAGGTATTGTGAGATGTTTCCCCACTTGAAGTTTGTGATGTTTTTCTAGGAAAACCATATATGTGGAAAATTCATGTGTTTATAAATCTAGGCCCCGTAGTGTCATTATTACTTTGGGATATCAACTCTACAAAGTACCGGAGGTAGTCCCAAATAATGCAGTTTTTTTAATCTCTATGAAGCAGTGCAGAAAGGTGGTTTCTCAAACTAGGAGATCTATCCTTTGTATGGTTTGATCAGAAGGTGACCGGAAGGTCATTGCAATAGCCAAAACCTTTACACAGGGTCTCTCTACCTAGCAGTACTAGGTAGACGAAATAGTTTAGGAGTACAAAGACATATTTGCCTCGCCTACTAGGGTGCTTGTACACTATCAGGTAAAGCACCCAATTGATATGAAACCAGGTGCTCCTTTGCCTAATGGCCTTGTAAATAGATGTTATTTTCTGGAGAATGAAGACATCAAATGACAAATCCAAGAGTTGATTATGAAGGGCCACATAAGACCCAACACCTCAACTTGCTAGAACCCAATTATTCTAGTACAGAAGAGGGACGGGACATGGAAAATTTGTTTTGATTACAGAGACTTGAACCAAATCATAGTCAAGAATCAGCACCCAATTCCTCATATTGATGATCTTCTCGATCAAATCAAGGGAGCTAAGTCTTTCAGTAAAATTGATCTAAACTTACATTACCACCATGTGTCGATTGAGCAAACTGATGTGTGGAAGACAACCTTCAAGTCCAAAGAAGGACTCTTTGAGTGGTTGGTCATATATTTCGGCTTGACTAATTCCTCGACCACATTCATGCTGATGATGGATGATATATTACATCCATTCACAAACTCCTTTGTGGTTGTATATTTGGATGGCATCCTCATCTTCAACAAAGCTTTGGAGGAACATTTGTATCATATTCAATAGGTATTGGGCACCCTACTGATCTGAAAATGGAATGTACTTGTTTAAGGGTGCAAGGTATCCATTTTCCATAATTTAAAATGTGAGTTATACCTCCAATATGACCTCTGAAAATGTGAGAACTTACTATTTCTTATACAGAGATAGACTGTAGGAGCATTTACCGGACATGTCACCTCTAAAGAGAGGATGAGTTCCAGAGGCTACCTGGCCCTTTACAGGCTCTACCTAAAGAAATAATAAGTAAACACTTAGAAGTTAAATAAATCTTAACAGGACATTGCTTCACGTGTTTAAGATGTGCAACTTGTTTATGTGTAAGTTTCTTGTCTCTTCTTGGCAATGTTCATGTGAGGAGAAGGTTCTTTTAAGTGATTAAAATGGTGTCATAAACCAATGTACAGCAATATATAATGCAACAATAATACATCAAATCACAGCAACACAAAAATGATAAAGCAGTTCACCCACTTCAGGCTACATCTGCTGGACCAAGCCTCCCAAACTAGGCTTGTCCTCTTGTATTAAAAATGCTCCAAATGATAATACAAGAATATGAATGTCTCAAAGGACAGTACTGACTGTAAATACAGACTCAGAAAATAGGAATTAGCTGAACATGCTCTTTCCCAAACACTAAACAGTGAAATTGTACCTTATACAGTACTTTCCCCAAATGGCCCTGGTGGCCCTTTAATCTTGCATGGAAAATTTCGAGGTGAAGATGACCTCCAATGGTTCTGAAACCTCTGCCATCAGATTCCGAAGGTCGAAAATAGCAGACCTAGGCTTTTGAATCACCAAAAATGGCTGAACATAGCCTCCAAACAGCTCCAGCACTGAAATGGCCCTGGTGGCCCTGAAAGATTCCCTGAAGCAAAATCACCTGCAAATGACCTCCAATGGCTCCAGAAGGTCGAAGAGACCCAAAAACGACCAAAACAATGTGAAGAAAAGTTTTCCCTAGCTCCAGTTATGCCAAAAACAAACTCCCCTTCTTTTTCTCAACAAAACTCCACTAAAATTGGAGTAACTGGAGTTAGAAAAGCTAAAAATAGCAAAGTGCCCAAAAGTGGCGGACTCCCGCTCCAAAACGCACCAACTGTTTGAAACCGTGGCATAAAATGCAACACATTTCAATTCTCCGCGCGGTTTAATAAATGGTTATATAAACCCGGCCATGTGTATAACCGCGCGTATTTATAAATGGTTTATATAATATAAAACGCATATATATGTAATATATGGTTCAATAAAATATATATAAAAACGGTTATAAATGTTGGTGTTAGAACCGGGCTCCAACAAAAAACTCCCGCGCGCATATAATATATGCATTGGTCGTATGCCATACACCGAAACCGAGGGTTGGGGCTAAGCCCCAGCCCTACCCCCGCGCCAGCTATCAAATATTTCAACATAAATAAATTTAAATATGTTTACATAACAAGAAATATGAAATGGCGCATTGGTAAATGGTCTATGTTAAATCGTTCAATGGAGGGGAGGTCCCGGGGTCGAACCCCGTGGCCTCCATGAACTTTTTAATAAACCAAATATTGAATCCACATCAAATAAATGGGTGCCACGTGGCAGCCCTTCATTGGGCCACGTGGCACCTTTCCATTGCTCCAACACATGCCACGTGTCGTCACTTAACTCGCCCACTGACAACCAATCAAAACTTGCCACATCATCCAACCACCACGTCACCTCTGTCCTGTCATCATGATGGTACGGCCCTGCCACGTGGCCGTACGGACTGCCCAGTCAGCACTTTTTTTACCTGTTTGGCAATTTGAACAGATCGCGATAAATTTCGCTCCCGATGTCCGTTTGAGATGAAACGAATTGAGTTGGGTTCTTGACGACGAGGGCTACAAACCCATTTGTTTTTAGGCAATTCTGAGAACTTTGATTTTTGAGGTAAAATTTGACCCCTGGTCCAGATTCTGATCACGCCTTCCCACTGAAAGGCTTTTGGACCCACAAAAGCTTATAATCATCTATCTAAGCTTCAATAATCCTCTTCTTCCAAGTTATATCAACTGATTCTACTTGAAAAGACTTTTCCGACAATCATATGGGTACCTTGTCATGCCCTGCTCTGCCACTAGCTCTGTCCCTCAACCACTGCTCTCTGGTTGCTGTTGACCCACTGTTCTCTCTGCAAATGGAAGACTGCCAGTCTTCCCACTGAGAATCAAGTCCCTCATGTGAACTTCTTTAACGTCAACAAACCGCTCTCCAATGGCTGCAAATTTCCCTGCGACATCTTGTCACAAGCCAAGAAAAACATCAATCCTGAAAATGAATTATACAAAACTGAAAAAAAAGGACAGCAATGTCTTTTTGCACTTCAAGCAACTGTCGCTTCTTGTGCTTCTTCAAAACACATAGTGTTTTCCTCCATCTCAATGTAATCAAAAATGACTTACAAGTCATCCAACACAATCGACTAAAACAAGTCAAAACATGAACGACATCCCATAGACATCAAGCAATATCGCCATAAGTTGAAACTCATGTGAAATGTTTCAACCTTCCCAAACGACAAGTCGAAAACCATGGTAAACCATCAAGCGACAATCATGACTCATCCATGATGACAATCATCAATATGCACTTTCAAAACCAAACGCATATGCAAAATTCTTCGACTCTCTCTCATGTATAAACATATGTGCATAAACCCAAACATGTGGGCACTAAAGAGCTGAAAATGAAAAATGTATGTGGCTGTCACAAACGAACAACATACCCCTCTTTTGTATGTTCTTGAATGAGGAGCATAACACAAGTATGCTTACCAAAATAAAAGCATTCACATGCAACTTGCCTCTACCAAAATGTGACAAACTGCTGTCACTTCTCAAACTTCAACAAAAGTGAAATGCTAAGGCTGAAATGCATCTACTGCAGAAAATGAAAGCCTTACTTATGAAATAAATCAATCCACTTCTTACCAAGCCAACTCAATGGCGAATCCTTATGCTGAAAATGGTCTTCTTGTGGATCATCTTGTCTCACCTCAATGATGGAATCTCCCCTTCCATTCTTGTCAATCTTTTCACCCAAATGCTTCTTGTGCCTTGGATGAGAGGTTGGATGCAATGTCCAACATTGGTCAATGAGATGACCTCTCCTCTGACAATGGCTGCAAATCTTTTGCATTTTCTCTTCATGTTGCCT
>ML801235.1:5224-17744 GCA_009831015.1 Picea engelmannii | reverse complement strand
ATCATTTATGTCCCTACACATTTCTTCACCTTCATCAAGAGTCCAAGTAGGATTTTCTGGAGACTTAGTTGGTGTAGAAGTTCCCTTTTTGGGTGGCATGTTGGCCAAGTATCACTTTTGAACCTTGATTTTGAGGTGGTTCTTCTAGATAATATTTCTTCTATTGTATCTCCCAAGTTTCGGCCCTTCTAGGTATGAAAATTTATTTTATGTAGTTCTATGATATTTCTTCTCTGCAATGCCACAGGTCTGATCAAAATTGGATGTGCCAAGTGGACTTTACGGTAACTTCCCCACAACTTGTCGATTTTTGTCCTTTCCAGGAGATCTCACTTGTATAGCATGCCCCGCACAAAATAATTCATACAAAATTTTGAAACTTGCACCCAAAATACTAAAGACTGTCCACGATCCAATGCAACTTATCCCACGCAATTTGGATACTCTAGGAAGAATTTATGATTGTTTTACCTAGAACACCTTCTTGAGACTAGTCAATAGGACTAGTCAGATACCCTATCTTAAACAAGGTGTATCTACAAATGTAAGATGACCTAGAAGATGAAATTTTTATCACATATACCTTACCAATTTTTGTAAATTTTCTCCAGAGTGCAGGGTCTGAAACGTTATAGAAAAAAATTTATAGCAAAAACTCCACAATGACTCAGTTCAGGCTGATTCCAGAACCCTATCTTGTACAGGTTGTATCTCGAAAATTATAAGGCCTCAGGAGATGAATTTTTAACCCAACGTACCTTGATATTTCTAATAAATATCCTCCAATCCGTTCCTTCTGAAACATTGTAGAAAAAAAGTTATAGCAAAAATACCAAGGTGTCTTAGATGTAGCAGCGAAACCCCAAGACCTTGAGCTCTGATACCATATGTTAAGAACCAAATATCAATATAGCATAGAAAAACCTCAGAAAACATACTCAACTCCTTGAAAAAGAGATAATTTCAGATAATAAGCCTCTTCAAGGGGGCAACCTCCTTTTACCCCACTTAAATGTTCAAGTACAAGATGATTCAAAATGAAAATGTCTCCTTGGTATATATAGGAGACTAGGAGGTATAATTACAACTAATGGCCTAAAGCCGACATAAATAAAATAACATTACTAATATAATATGCCCCAATTAAGGGGTAATGAGCCAATATTATGGCTTAACATCTTCCTTCTCCGAATAGGACTTGGGATTCCATCTCCATGGACTACATGTATGGTATACCTTCATCCAAGCATGGAAATGAATGTTTCTTCATGGTTGTCGACTAATTCTCTAAGATGGCAATTTTGGCACCCTGTAAGAAGAGAATCATAGTCAAGGCCACCACCAAGCTCTTCTTCACACATGTTTTGATTCATTTTTGGCTAACACAAACTATTTTCTCTAATCAAGACAGTAGGTTCATAATCACTTTTTGGTCCAAACTATGGTTGATGATGGACACCATGCTGACCAAATCGACTACCTTTCACCCACGAACTGATGGACAAACAGAGGTAGTCAACAAGATGATTGTCCATATCCTATGAATGTATAATTCCAAATGTCCACACACATGGGATGAAATCCTTCCTTATGTTCAACATAACTACAACAGATCCCTCCAAGCTCTATTGGCCATAGTCCATTTCAAGTGTGCTTGGTGTTTCAAGCATTGGCCCCCATTGACATAGCTCTGCCCATTTTAACCACACTGGAAGAGTCCTCCCATGCTTAGACAAAGGTTGATCGGGAAACCAAATTTATTGAGTGCATCTAGAACATCCAACAACAAGTTCATGATATTATGTAGAAATCTAATGCCAAGTACAATCAGTGCCATGATCAGCATCGGGTACCACACAAATTTCAAGTGGGAGATAAAGTCTGGTTACATTTTCAAAAAGAGCGCCTCATAGGAACCCATAAAAAGTTTCACCCATTCCAATATGGGGCTTGCACCATCACCAAGGTTGTGAGTGAGAATGATTTTGAATCAAGTATTCCTCCTTTCCTTGGATTGCACCTGGTATTTAATGTGGAACTGCTCTGACCATATTTTCCACCTGTCCAAGACACTTCGGATGTGGCCGAACAGTTTCCCCCTACAAAACTCAATCCTTTCTTCATCGAATAGGAGATATTTTATAAGATCATGGATTCCAATACAAAAGACACCCACCAGTAGATTATCAAACTCTATCAGGTCATCAAATCATGGCAGTTTCTTCATTGGGGCAAGTTTCTCACCAAGAGTCATGTTCAACAAAAGTTTCCTCATATTATGCATGCACTTGATGCAATGGAGACCATTGCTTCCTAAGGGGGGAGGAATGATCTAGGTGGATATCGGTGACTACCCACCTATTCCACTGGCTCAAAGCCCAATTTCCATTTCGACATTTTTTTCTAGCTTTTCGGGTCCTAAACTTTCACCGTCATTTTGAGGCCCTAAACAACATTTTTTGGGCCCGCGAAAATCACATTGAATACATATTCAGAGTGTGACATCAACATGTGTATTCCTCTAATAGACCTTTCCAATAGGTTATCATGCACCTAAAAGAGAGATCGTATGCAAAATTTATGACCCTGGGAAGTTTATGTACCAACTTACCCCATCGGGGCCCACATGACCTTTGGCACTTAATCTCCTAGGGTTTGGTTTTTGGATTTTTAGGGTTTTCTCATTTATTCTTGATGTCAAAAATAATTTTGGAGCCTCATTGTAACCATCTTATTGTGAATGAATGTAGTCGACACATCTCTTCTCAAAGATAAGCTACCACCATTCTAGCAAGCTAGTGTGCTTTTGCATTTTACAGTCTTTTGTATTTCAAATAGTTATTAATAGAATATGAGCTTTATTTTATTACTATGTTCCTTCCCATATCTCTATGTAATTATTTGTTATATATATATATATATATATTGCCTTCATATTGTTCCTAAAAGAATCTGGATCAGTGGTATCAGAGCAATCTGCTCCTTGTCGTCCTTAGTGCATGTCCCCAACGAGGTCAGGGTATAGAGAGTTGGGTCTCGAGATTGTATCTCTTGAAAAAAACCTCTCTATTACGCCCAAGAAACCTTCCATGGTGTAAGAAAAGAGGGACGACAAGACAAGATATCCTTTGAAATTGTTGCTCATCGAATCCCTCACGCGACGGAGTTACGAGATGATGAATAGTTTTGCTTAGATCCTTCGACGACTGTTGGAAAAAATGGAGGCACCTTCAACCAGAAATTACTTAGAATGTGTGATGCCCTTAAAGATACAAGTTGACTTTTATTATCCTTTAATTCAATACTAGATATATGTCGATGCTTTGGAAAAATGGTTAAATCTGCTAGAAGGTTATTTCTTTGTCCACAATTTTTCCAACATTGAAAATATCACCTTTGCACTCCTTAAGGCCCTTCCCGATGTCAGATATTGGTGGGAGACTTGCTGTAAGAAACATCCTAAGGATGAGTCTAGAATTTTTGGGCTAGGACACACTTGGGAGGATTTTTTTGATGCCCTCAAGGAACAATATTACCCTATTGGAAGTTATGACGACCAATACATGATATGGACCAAATTGCGCCAAGAGAGGGGCCAAACAGTACCATAGTTCACAAATAATTTCCATAATTTGCACACCAAGTTGGGTATCAAAGACTCCAAGTATTATATGGTCCTAAAATATCATGGGGCTCTGCACCAGTACATCCAAACCGAAATGTAATTTGTGGATGTCTCATCATTGGGAGTTTCTTATCGGTATGCTATCAAAATCGAGCAGAAATTCAAGCAGCAGAGCAAGTGTGATTTTGTATCTACAAATCCTCAATAGCCAAAGTATGGTAAGGGTGTCCCTAACTCATAGGCCAAAGGACAGAGCAAGGATGGCCAACCCCAGGATAACCATCCCAAGCTATGAACAAATAAGGCTAATGGGAAGTCGAAGAAGCACACTGGAAAATGGTGTGAGTTCCACAAAATCCCTTTGCACAATATTGATGAATGTTGCTCCAAACAGTCATTGTTGGCTGAGATGAAAGCCCTAGGATTATATGTTGACTTAGAATATGATTCCAAGCTAGAAAAGGGAATATGGATCATTGATTTTGAACCTAGTGTCACCATCACTAACACAAAAGTCCATCCAGAGGAATCGGAGTAGCCTGAAGAAGGGGAGCGTCTTTTCCACTCATAGATGTGGGTGAAGGGAACCCCACTCCATTTCATTATTGAAAGAAGTATCTAGAAGAACCCGATCTCAGTAGATGTTTTCAAGAGGTTGAAGTTGACAATGACACAACATCCTCATCCATACTCCATCGGTTGGCTCAGTCAATAATGGAACATCTGCGTCAACCAGAAATGTTGGCTCAACTATGGCTTGAAAACCTTCAAGGAAAAGGTATTGTGTGATGTTTCACCACTTGAAGTTTGTGATTTTTTTCTAGGACAACTATATATGTGGAAATGTCATGTTTTTTATGAATCTAGGTCATGTAGTGTCATTATTACTTTGGGAGATCAACTCTATAGGGTATCGGAGGCAGTCCCAAATACTACGGTTTCTTTGGTCTCTATGAAGCAATGAAGAAAGGTCATTTCCCAGACTGAGAGATTTTTCCTCTATATGGATTGATTAGAAGGTGACTGGAAGGTCACTGCAACCGCCAAAACTTCTTCAGTCCCAAATACTACAGTCTCTTTGACCTCTATGAAGCAATGCAAAAAGGGCGTTTCTTAGACTAGGAGATTTGTCCTCTATATGGATCGATTAAAAGGTGAATGGAAGGTCACTGCAACCACCAAAACCTTTGCATAGGGTCTCTCTGCCCAACAACAACAGGTGGACGGAATAGTCGAGAAGTAGAAATACATATCTGCCTCTCCTACTGGGGTCCCTATACACTATCAGGTAAAGCACCCAACTGATCTGAAACCTGGTGATCCTTTGCCTAACGGCCATGTATACAGGAATTCTATTCTAGAGAATGAAGAAATCAAATGCCAAATCCAAGAGATAATTCTAAAGGGCCACATCAAACCCATATCCTCACCTTACGAGAGCCCAATTGTTCTAGTATAGAAGAAGGACGGGACATGGTGACTTTTTATTGATTACGGAGCCCTGAAAAATATCACATTCAAGAATCGATACCCAATTCCCCAGATTGATTATCTTATAGATCAACTCAAGGGAGCCAAGTTTTTCAGTAAAATTGATCGAAATTCAGGTTACCACCGGGTGTCGATTGAGAAAAATGATGTGTGGAAGATAGCCTTCAAGTAAAAAGAATGTCTCTTTGACTGGTTGGTCATGCCTTTCGGCTTCACTGATGCCCTAGCCACATTCATGTAGATGATAGATGATATATTATGGGCATTCACAAACTTCTTTGTGGTTTTATATTTGGATTACATCCTCATCTTCAGCAAAACTTGTGAGGAACATTTGGATCATATTCAACAGGTATTGGGCACACTATGCCAACACAAGTTATGTTCCAACTTGGAGAAGTGTTCATTTGGCATGCAGGGAATCCAATATTTGGGATACATTGTGGATGTGCAGGGTGTACATGTGGATCTAGCTAAGATCCAATTCATTCATGATTGGTCGGCCCCGAAAACAATGATGGAGCTCTGCAGCTTCTTGGGCCTTGCTAACTTATACCGGTGGTTTGTGTTGGGGTTCTCTCATATCGCTTGGGACCTAAGCCAAGTGACCAAGGGTGGAAGGAAATCCATGTTTCTATGGTCCACTCCCCAACAGAGAGCATTCAAGGATTTGAAATCCCACCTCTACTCAGCACCAGTCCTCATTTTGCTAGACCTGCAACATCCATTTTATATTAAGACTGATGCTTCAGATTATGATATCGGTGCAGTCATCACAAAACATGGGAATTCAGTGGCCTATCACAGTGAAACTCTATTTGATGTTGTTCAAAGATACCCCACCTATGACAAAGAGATGTACTCCATTGTGCAGGCATGTCAACAGTGGAAGCATGACATCATGGGGAAAGAAATGATCATCCACACTAATCACAGACCTATGGAATTCATGCAAACAGAAGGAAATATAAAAAATGTCCACCATCAGAAGTGGTCCACGTACCTGCAACAATTCCACTTGAACATCAAGTACAAGAAGGGTAACACCAACTATGTTGTATATTGCCTCAGTCGACCCCTGGTGGCAGCGCTAACAACAATTCTCAACTCTTGTGGACATGAGACATCTAGATGGACACAATTATACAATGGTGACTCTAAATTTTCTACTTCCTATCAGACATTGAGCATAGGAAAAACAATTCCAAACTGTCATCTCCATGATGGGTTATTATTCCATCTGAGCCACCTTTGTGTTCCTTCAAGCAAGCATGCAAAGTTGATTTGGAAAGATCATTACAGTCGGATAGTGAGACATTTAGGTGTAGAAAAGACAGTGGCAGTATTGTAGAATCATTTTATTAGTTGAACCTCCAACAAGATGTTCTCAAGTACATCATATACTACACCACCTATGCCATTTTCAACCCCCCATCAATAAACATGGGCTATACACCCCCCTTCCTACTTCGGATAGGCCTTGGGAGTTCATCTCCATGGACTACATGTCCAGACTGCCTTCAACCAAGCATGGGAATGACTGTGTCTTTGTGATCGTCAATCAATTCTATAACATGGTATAATACCCCAAGTTTGATCCCCTATTGAATTATAACGATGTTTAATGATGTTTATAGGCTAGTGATCCAAGTATTTATAAGTTGTGAGGCTTATGCTTTTATTAAGCCAGAGAGCCTATATTCTAAGGCCAGTGAGCCTGATTTTGAATATTGATGCATCCCCCTTACTCCCCCGTAGGGCTATGCGACCTCCTGGTCTTGGATCCTTTGATTCTCGAATCTAAAGACTCTCTAAAACCTTAAATTTCCCCCTCTGTATCTAAACACTAGCCCCCTCGGCTTCTTGGTGCAGGTCTGACAACAATTTGCGACCTTCCCCTTTCACTCTATGCGAAACTCAGAGTGTCAGCGTTAGCTCCCTTTCGGATAAGCTCTCACTTGATATGACCTGGGACTATGACCACATGATTGTAGGCATGGTCATAAGAGGTTTGGAGTTAAACCACTTTTGGGGTCCGCAATGCTCCTCTAGCCTACATGTGTCCTCCAGATGAAACCACAGTTCAAATTGTAGCCCACCTTCGATTTCTTAACCTCCTTGCAACTTTTGTCCCCACAATGACACGGGTCATCAATCTCACGATCTTGACGATAACATCCAAATCAACATTCATATATACGCCCTTCTTACCTAAGGACCAGATCAACTCTCCTTGAATCAACGGTCAAGGTTCTCTTGGCAATTCCGGACTCCCGGAATTTGAAATCTCAAACTCAGCTTCCTTCCATACCTTACTCTTCTAGATTTAGGAAACTTTGGACACTTGTCCCATAAATCAATGGCCCTACCTTCACCTAGGTATTTGACCTTTCAAACTAGATCAACGTTCCAATGACCCCTTCTCGATTGACGGTAGATATTTCCTCTGGGGCTCCAGACTTCTGAGATTTCAATTCTCAAACCTCCCTTTCTCAATGACTTTCACCCGGAGCCTAAGATCCACTGAAGCATGTCCTCCCGATCCAACGATCGAGGATTAATTTTGTAATTCACCCAGAGTTAACAAATTTGTGCCACATCTACTCTGAATTCAATGGTCCAGATCTTATTCCAAGATTTCGGGTCTCCGCGCTCCGGCAATCTCAGTTCTCAAACTAAAATTTCACTTCAGATTTTCCCTGGAGTATGAGATATGTTGACAAGTGTCTCCCCACAAATCAACGATTCACGGTTCTTTGGCTCTCCATGCTTCACGTGTTTCAAATCTCAAACTTGACTCCTTGAGTGCTTGCGATATCTGACAACTCACACTTGATCAATCGAACAACTGATATTCCACCTCGGCATTCCGGGACTCCAGACTTAGGGAATCTCAAGTCTCAAGCCGCTCTCCCTCCTGAGCTTACAACAACCAATGGTTGTGATGCCTCCTAGCAATCTGATGCTTGGTCTTCGCCTCCAGTGATATGATGACTCAGATCTATCTCATTGATCAAATGGTCGAGACTCTATTCCAGGTCTCCGGACTCCGGAAATCTCAAGTTTCAACCCCGATAACTTCTCTCCTCTGTATGTGAAGTGATAAGGTTCACGCACTTCCTTCTGATTCGATGATTGTCTATCTTCTTCCCTGTGATCCGACAATCACAGTCATTCTCCTTCCTGAGCTTCTGATATCTCTACGCCTTGAAAGATTTATCATCTTTTAAAGGTTCCAAACCTTTGTTCTCCCAACGAATCCATCTCTAGAATCTCATTAACACTTGTGAAAAGTGTTATCTATTCTAAGCTTCTATCCTTGAGAGGATTTCGATCTCCCACGCACACCTTGCATTCTTGGCATTTTGAATAACTCAGTTCGAAGGATTTTCTTGAAAAGAAAATGCTTCTCACCTGTTGGCACAGGGGAAGACCCAAGGTTCAGCTCCAAGAGCGCACCAACAAGCCCTAACTACTGGCCCTTTCGGCAACACCTGTGAAGCAGATGTAGTCTCACCCGAAGTAGCTATGGGGGGGTTGCAGGAAAAAGATGTCTACAACCAATGGGAATATCAAGTGGATCTAATACAAGAACACCACAACATTCATATATCACTTATCATCTTAGATCTACTCTTCACATCTATCTATTAGATCTAACATAGTAATGCACTCATAGTATATCAATGATAGAGACAGAATACCAATCACACACAACACAAGATATATGTGGTTCACCCTCTCTCTAGGTCTATGTCCACAGAATTGTTCTTATAATATATTAAGATGAAGCATACAATTCTTGTATGCGCTCTTAGCTAGCATATCTTCTCTCTTCTCCTCTCTTCCTCTCCCCTCCCTGTGCACCCAGCTGCAAGGTTGATCTTCGCACCCAGCTGAAGATCTTACAATATACAAGGCTCTCACACTTAGCACTTCTCTCCCACACAACAATAATCTTTTGCACTATAACAACAACAACTCTCTATAGCGAATGAACAACCAACTTGATACCAACCCAACCCAAGCCCTTTAGACCTCTATTTATACATTACAATCACTCACTGACATCCTTAGGCTGAAACCTAAGTGTCAAAACCCTAGATAACAAAACCCTAGGTCAACTTGACCCGTATTTTCAGGGCTTTGACATCCTGTCTTTCCTTCCTTCTCGCACGGTGCTCCAAAGCATCCAACGGTGGCTTTCTCCGCTTGCTGACTTGTCCACGATCCTTCTTTATTACTGATCTATCATCCTCGATATCCTCATTCAACGACTTTCTTCCTTTTACTTCGTTCTGTCTTTTCTTCTCTTTTGCTTACTTCGACCCGGTGATAGTCGTTGTGTCTTCCGCAAAGTTCACATTTTTCCTTTTCTTCTTTGATCTTCATGTACTTCCATAACCAAGGGCCAACAGGCCCCCAAAACTCGCCTGTGACTCATCCCGAGGCACTTGAGATCTGATCTTTCTATTTTACTTCGACTTCAGACTACATAATGTAGCCTCTGCTTTATGTTCAATGCCTCCTCTCCTTCATTGTGCAGGCTGTCTTTTATGTGTCTGGTACCAAGTTTCAACTACACCTGGTACCTATACCCTTTTCCTCTTGCATTTACTGAGAGTTGTGGGGCAACTGATTATCATGATACAACTTCAGTCGGCTCCTGTTCACTAATCCTTCCTTCCATTCTCCATTCAGAGTCTTAAATTGTGCAGATCCTCCCTCTGTAAAATAGGAGACCTCATATGGCCCAAGCCAATGTGTTTTGAACTTCCCAGGATGTTTTATGACCTTACTGTCATATACCAATACTAGATATCCTTGTTTAAATGCCTTCTTCTTGATGTGTCTGTCATGATAGGCCTTCTCTCTTTCTTTCTGCACCTGCAGATGGAATCTTGCAATAAATGTTTCCTCTTCTAGTTCGACCAGTTATGCAAGCCTCTCTGGAACAACACCAGTGTCATCCATATCTGTAAAAGTAGCAATTCGTAGTCTTGGTACCAAATATTCCATTGGAACAATAGCTTCAAGACCATACACCAACTTAAAAGGGGTTTGCATTATTAGTTTGTTGCAAGTGGTTCTATAGGCCCATAGTATTGTGGGTACTCTTAAATCCTAGTCGTCCCTGTTTACACTACAAATATTTGTCAGCGTTGTCTCCAAAATTTTGTTGAATGCATCCACTGCCTCATTTGCTTGTGGATGGTATGGGGTGCTTTTTTTATGGTGGACTGCAAACTCATCAGTTAGGGCTTCAACTATTTTATTTATGAAATGTGTGCCTTGATCACTCATAAGGATCTTTGGGCATCCAAACCTGGTTATGATGTCATCAAATATGAAGCGCACAGCTATAGTTGCACTACAGTCCTTAACTTCTCTTGCTTCAGCCCATCTAGTCGAGTACTATGTTGATGTAATTATGTACCTTGCTCCTATGTGCTTTCCTGGTGGGTTTATAGGTCCCGTGAATTCAATGGCCCATTTCTCAAATGATTGTAGGGTCAGCTATGGTGCTAATGGAATTTCATCTCTTCTAGATGGTTTCCCAACTCTTTGGCATACATCGCAAGCTCTGTAATAGTCTTTAGCAACTCTGTGTAAGGTAGGCCACCAAAGGCCAGATCTAAGAACCTTCTGCATAGTTTATTTCCCTGCATAATGTCCTATTGTGATGCCTTCATGAGCTTCTGCGAGGATCAATGGTCATTTTGCCTCCATAACACACCTTTTCAATATCTCAGTAGGCCCCATTTTGTATAGTTGTCCAGCTATAAGTGAAAAGTCTACATCACGCACTACTAAATGTTTCTTCTGGGGAATTGTATACTCACTAGGTGCCATTATTGTTGATAGGAACTTGAATATCTCTGCAATCTTTCTAATAGCTAGTAATTGTGCATCCGGCAGTGCATCCTCCAAACTGGTTGACTCTTCGCCATGTTCCAACCTTGACAAGTGGCCAGGACCTTTGTTCATTCTCCCTGGTTTAACTAGGATCTCAAAGTCATATTCCTAAAATAGCATAAGCCATCTGCATATTCTTCCCCCCAACACTGGCTTGTTGACTAGGTATTTCAGCGCAGAGTGATCAATAAACATTTTAAAGTGTCCTCCCAACAAATATCGAAAAAATTTCTGCAGTGCATACACCATGGCTAACCCTTCTCTCTCAGTGGTGGTGTAGTTAACTTCTGTTTTGGAAATATTCCTGCTAGCAAAAGCTAACAGATGGTCAATATCTCCTTCTCCAGTTTGTGATAACATTTCTCCTAAGGCAATGGAATATGCATCAACATGCACATGAAACTCCTTACTCCAATTTGGGAACACTAGAATAAGCGCAGTGACCATTTTTTGTTTTAGTGTGTCGAAGCTCTGTTGGCATTCTGTTGTCCAACTAAACTGACAATCCTTCTTCAACGGCTTCTCCATGGGTGTTGTAATCTGAGCATATCCTTTAATGAACTTCCGGTAGTATCATGTGTGTCCCAGCGCAATGCACAGCTGTTTGACTGAAGTGGGAGGGGGTAGATCAACTATAATGGCAATTTTAGATGGATCTACCAGCAACCCTTGCTTGCATACAATATGACCTAAAAACACTCCAAATGGTGAGAAAAAAATGCATTTCTTCAAGTTCAAGGCAATTTGACACTGCCTGCATTTGTCCAACATTAGCCTTAGACATTCAATATAATTTTTCAATAATCTAAAAACAGTCCAATCATAAAAATATGCTTCTAAGAATTTATGCAGAAACTCCTTGAATGCTTCAACCACCACCTTGGAAAAGATGGTTGGGGCATTCTTCAATCCAAATGGCATAATTGTATATTTGTAGGATCCCCATTTTGTTGCAAATGTGTTCTTATGGAGATCATCCTTGGCAATTTGGATCTGATGGTATTGTTGGTCTATTTAATTGTTGTAATAAAATCCCATGTAAATTGTCAACTAGGTTCGTAAATTGATGAACTGTAGACACAGTATGTCCAGGCAACTGACAGAAGTATACTCTAGTTTTTCTTTCTAGGATCAAGAGGACTAGGCAATCACTTAATCAAGAAAAAACTCAAACCAAACTATTATTACTCTACACTGAGACTTAACAATCAACTAAGGAATCAATCATGTAAATTCTATAAGAAAAAATCATCTATTGATTAATGGAAACAAAACAACAACTTCCCAAGTAGATGTCTATATCAGCCAACTTTATGGATCCACTCAAGTCTCCATGTGATTATGTTACTGACCTATCATGAGACTAATCAGCTGGAGAATGTTCCCTAATAACCAACCCTATTCTTAACCTAAGAGGCTTACCTCATAACAAGCATGACAGACTACAGGGTGCTACTACATTCTTACCCACACACAATAACTAGTGTA
>ML801234.1:325209-338583 GCA_009831015.1 Picea engelmannii | reverse complement strand
ACAGTGTGGTCTAAGGCTGGGAGGTTCGTGGAAGGCCTGCACTTG
The DNA here is from genome assembly GCA_009831015.1 of Picea engelmannii. NCBI lineage: Eukaryota > Viridiplantae > Streptophyta > Pinopsida > Pinales > Pinaceae > Picea > Picea engelmannii. The sequence continues at coordinate 338,538 of ML801234.1, read as the reverse complement.
GTTGGTGAATGCTACAGCTATTAAAAGATAAGTATATCTGAATTATGCTTTAATCATGTTGAGCATGACTACTCTGTTTATGTATCATGTTTTCCGCTATGTAAATGAATTTGCTCTTGAATGCTATGTCTGGCTTAATTGCAGGAGTGAATTATATATTTTACTCTGAGATTTAAATGTGTTTAATTGTGTTAAATGCATGTGGTTATAATTCCTGTATCAATTATGTAAACATTCATGTATAGAATGGTAATTGAGGGGTTTGGAAACCTGGGTAGTGAATTGGTACACTACAAATTGGTATGTGTACAAAAGGGGACACTACAGTTGTACTCTATTAAGTTGTTGTTGAATAACTTCGAGATTGTTGTCCATAATAAAATGAAAAATTGTACATACATCTTGTGTTCTTTGTGTTCCTTGTGGTGATGACTTGTTGATGATATATTTATGATATGTGTTCACATCTAACTGGTTGTAAATGACAGCAATGAGTAATGAGTAAAATGTTGAATGCTAACTAATGATTTTTGTGTAAGAGGGAAGTTTTGGAAAAAAGATCCCCACACTCATTCACCCCCCCTCTAAGTGTTGTAGGTGTTTCCAACAATTGGTGTCAAAGAAGGCCTTCACTACAAGCCTTAACAATCTTAAAGGAGATCCATAGACACACAAATGGATGATGAAGTTCCAATCCTTGATGAGGAAAACTATTCTACTTGGAGAATAGAGATGATAATACATTTGAAGGAAATGGGAGAATCTATTTGGAAAGCAGCCATTGGTGGATCAGTTTCATTGAAGAACAAGTCAAAGTTTGCAACTCAAAAGGAAGGAAAGAAGAATGATGCATTGGCTCTCAAGACCATTCTTAGTGGACTCTCAAGCCCTATAAAAGAGAGCATGGGACAATGCACTTCCACCAAGGATCTATGGCTAAAGCTAAAGGAGACATATCAAAGAAAGAAGGAGAAGGAAGATATTGAAGATCACTCCATCAAGATCATTAAAGGTAAATAATCTCCAAAACCCCTTGATTTTATTATTTCTAAATGTGATCTTGAAAGTATTTCAAGTGAATATAAAGAGTCAAGTGATGATAGCACAAAGGAATATCTTGAAGACATTTCAAATGAAGGAAAATAATTATGTGTTGATGTTGGCAAAAAGGAAGATCATGAAGATATTTCAAATGAAGGTAAATAACTCTCAAAAACCCTTGATTGCAATGATGATGAATTTTTCTCTACAAGTGAAGAAGAAGATCTAGAAACAGTTTTTGTAAAGTTCGATGGTAATTATCCCATGAAAAGAATAGAAGAAAATCTATTAAAAATTCAAAATCAAGTTGAAGAGGGTTTATATAGATATATAAGTGATCATTATTATATAGACTATAACTGTCTTTTGGATAATACTAAGAAGTTTCTAAGGAGGAGTCTAAGGCACATCTTGCAATTAAAAGAAATGCTCAAGGAACAAGAAGAGAGAAATAAGACTCAATTAGAAGAAAAGGAAGAAGATATCACAAGACTAAAGAATGGAAAAGAATATATAAATGTAGATGATGAGATTAGCAAAAGTTTTGAAATCATTGTCCATCTCAACACCCAAATTGAAGAAGCCAAAAGAATAGAGGAACTATTGAAGAATCAAATAAATGAAAAGGAAGAGTCATATTGTAAGTTAGAAGATGAAATTGTTGACCTTAGAAATAAGGTAGAAAAGTCAAACAAATTCTTGAGTAGATCATGAATCTTGGATGAAATCTTGGAAAGTCAAAGATCACCACTTGATAAATCAGGTCTTGGATGCAAAGAAGAAGCTATTGAAGCAAACACCTCAAAGAAGCATGAGGTAAGTCCATGAAAGAAGGAAGAAAATGTTGCAAAACAACCATCTACACAAGGCAAAGAAAATTTCAAAAGAACAAAGAAAGGAAGACCTCAAGAAGCTACTCTTGGGACACCAAAGCAAAGGTATGAAAGTATTTTTCATGGGAATTGTTATTCATGTAATGGATATGGTCACAAATATTTTGAATGTAGAGATTATGAAAGGAGATACAATGGAATATTTTGATCAAGTAGGACACATTGTTGTTCACTGTAACACCATTAGATGCTACAGTTGTAGTGGATTTGGCCACAAATACTAGGAGTGTTGGAGCACAAGAATAAAGTCCATGATGAGGAATTCAAATAGCATGGATAGAAGAAGGAATGAAGTAAGGAAAGGAGACATATTTGAAAAGATTGATGCTCAGACCTCAAGTTCTGAAGAGCAGGGGCACCTACAGAGGTGGGTGAAAAAGACAGAGAAGCCAGAACAAAATGAAAGACCGAAGGGAAGCTTAATTAAGTCAATTACTGAGGCATATGCGGGTGATAGTGGTATCGGTCACATACATATGCAGGATGAACTTGAATAGGTTGTGTACATATGCGAGCTATTGTGTAGAAGACTGCGTATATGTGGTAAAGCCTTGTCAAAAAGGCAATGCACATGAGTTTCAACTTGATGTGATGGGATAACTCTATGTTGCAGGGTCTGACATTGTTTATTGCAGGTTATGACAGGGTTTGAGATTTTCATTGTTCTATGTTAGATCATGTAAGGTGACGATGTAAAATAAATCTTGGGTGCATGGCACTAATTCATGAGTATGGATTGATGTTGATATGTTGGGGTACATGGATGATGTATAATATGGCACAATTTTTATGCATGGACAAGTCCAAGGATCTTCATTGAAAGAGAAGTTGATCTATGATCTGGTTGAGTAGTAGCAATTGCATGTTGATCATATTGCAGAAGAGATAGGGGAGACATACCCATAGGGGGAGTCATTCTTCTTCCCATGATTCTAGAAGTAGATACTTATCAGATGCATACCTAGAAAATATCCCTATATTTGATGAAAGAGCACAGAGGCATAATTTCATGGGGAGCGATGGTCATAGGGGGAGTATGTGTGATGTATTTTCAGCATTACATCAGATTGATATCCCTTTTTTAAAAGGGGAGAGATCATTCAGCGGCAACAAGATAGGGGAAGCATCCCCAAGGAGATTTCAAGCAAGGGGAACATCCCCAAGAGGAGAATGGCCCTTTGTCATTGATGTCAAAGGGGGAGAAATGGTCACATTGATGTGATTGATGTTTAGTAATGGGGAGAGGTAGACATATTGATATGTTTGATGACTATTGATTTAGAGCATGCCTTATCTACATTTTGACATCAATAATTGGTAATTGGTGTTGACATCAATGTTGGTATTGCCATCAATGCCAAAGGGGGATATTGTTGGATCATGTTTTCATTGATGCCAATGGTTTGATTGATTGATTTCATTGTTTGATTTCAAGTGATTGATTGATGATTGATGTAATGTAATATGTATTGTCCTTGATGAGAATGATAGATGTCAAAGTGGAAACCAATCGATGAAGATGGATCATTGATATCATGCATATATGAAGATGGATCAATGAGTTGTCATTGATACATGATAACTATGGATTATTGGATATATGATGCATAGTTTGTTTGATTAAAAGATGACTCATTATTGTCTTATCATGATTGATAAAGTGCACAAATCGATGAACTCTAAAGTGATCCCCTTATGGTGAAAACCCTCACACGAAGACGTTTGCGGATTGAGTTATCCTAGAAGAATGGTTGGAGGACCCATGCTTGTATATGGAATAATGAGATGAAGATCAAGGAAATTGTTGATGAAAATATCCTAGATGGATAGTGTTTGTCATGCCATTTCTGGTGGTATGTGGAATGTCACATAATTCCTCATGGTTTGAGATTTATGGCCTTACTAAGATGAAGGACCCCCACATGAAGGCTTGAAGCCCCCAAGGTCAAAGAAGTCAAAGTGACTTAAAATAAGAAATCATTATTTAAATGATAAATTAAAGTGACAAAGTCAAGGTGGATTATTTAAATAATAAATAAAGGTGATAAAATCAAGAAGGAATATTTAAATGATAAAGTATTGGAGAAATTTCTATTTATGGAAAGTGGTTAACCCTAAAATAAGAAAAATAGGTTAAGTGACCTAGAAATGGGTTAAGTGACCTAGAGGATGAAAGTATAAATAAGATACCTATGGAATCTTGCATGAAATCCTTTTTTGTGGATCAATGGAGAGATTCTTGTGAGATTCTCTTTTAAAGAATTGATGAAGAGCTTCGTGTAAGAGATTCTTTTGAGAGAATATTTGGTATGGATCTCTTGAGCATGATTGAAGATCTATTATGGGAAAGAGAGAAAAATGAAGATCTCATGGATGCATCAAAGTTTCGGCAACATCAAAGATATTGATGGAAAAAGTCTCGGAGCTTCAGAAACCCTAGTTTCTAAGGTGTATGCGGGTTGTAATGGGCCAGGACATGTACATACATGGGTTGTATGAGGACGGGGCACATAGAATGAATGGAATGATGAAGAATTTTTTTTGAGCTGGTGCCAAGCTGTTCGATGATGAGGCAGGTTCCATATATGCATTCTACGGGATCAGATCTTCCACTAAAACAATGGTATGGTTACATTATTGTCTTGATGGATACTATTGTTTGATGTGTTGTGAATGTTTAGGGAATTCTTGGTATGGATTTTATGATGTGGTTCAGTTTGGTTGATTTGGTTGATGGAGGGAGACATACTCTTATGATTCAGAGGTGAAATGATTGCTATGGTATACTAGTTGTTTATACATGACTGAGATAGCATTCATATTGATTAATTGTGGAGCATGAGTAGACTATTGGAAAGATTGGATGTGTTGTGACTGGTTGGTGGTCAGATTGGACAATCAGAGACAAAAGAGAATGATATATTTGTTGCAGAGGATCTGAGTTGATCTTGAAGGATAAACCTCAATAGTTCAAAAGGTATACGTAGGCTGTTGTATACACTGGCCGGGTACATACGCGGACTGTAGTGATCCAGGGCGCATACACACGCAAGCTTCACTACCGATAGGTCACGTACCTGTTAAACATTGATATATGTTGAGGATCCTTGCCTCATATCAGTTGGTGTTGAGTGTGTAAGTTGAGTCTTGCATATAGAGATGGTGCTCTTGTAGAATTGTACTCTATTCAATTGTTGCTGAAGAACCCCTAGATTTTTGTCCATAATAAAATGAAAAATTGTACATACATCTTGTGTTCTTTGTGTTCCTTGTGGTGATGACTTGTTGATGATATATTGTTGATATGTGTTCACATCTAATTTGTTATAAATGACATCAATGAGTAATGAGTAAAATGTTGAATGCTAACTAATGAGTTTTGTGTAAGAGGGAAGTTTTGGGGAAAAGAGCCCCACACTCATTCAACCCCCCTCTAAGTGTGGTAGGTGTTTCCAATAGACCATTGGATATAGTGGATTGCATAGATATTAAGGATGAGAATATTTCAATACTCACAAGCTCGGAATAGGTAGTAGTCATTGGATCTGAATCAACGAGGGCCATTGGTTTGGGCGCTTTGAATTTCCTCATTTTGGTAGTCGGAGTGTGAAGAAAATCGTGACTTGGAGGTCTTGAGTTGCGAAATATCGATACGCAAAATTCCAACACAATATGGACCGTTAGATCATGGGAAGCTCAGGGCCATTGATCTGAGGAGAAGGAGTCGTGAGTTTGAACTTCGGGAAAGGGAGACGAGGTTTCATCGCGAAATTGTAAGTCGAAAAATCCCAACGCGTTCGAAGGTGGACCCCAGGACGTGAGTGAGGTCACATGGTTGAGGCATAAGGGAGGAGTTGAGGACTTTTTATCTCATTTTGGGGTTTCAGGAATTGAAGGAGTCAGGGGAACTCACAACAGATTTTGCAAAGCCACGAAATCCAAAATACCTTTTCGGTTTGAGCCAGTGGTCACGTCGAGTGGTCACGTGGAGTGGAGGTTCATGCCTAGAGCTTGTTCGTGTAATCGTAACTCCTAAGAAGGACCTGTGGTTTCAATTGTATTGAAGGTTCCAGTGGGAACTAAAGAGATATTTCGGCTCAGGGAATAGGATGATCCAAAGATCGAGAGGTCAAGCAGAACTTGTTGAAGTAGGGGTACTGTGTTACTTCATCACATTCAAGATAGTGGACCTTACGATGTCCATAGTCCAGGGCTGAGGAATGATATTCAAATTCTTCCCCTTGGTCTTGGTAAAATATTTGTGAGGTGCAAGCACACCATATCTATTTCAGTATCTTAGGTTATAATCATTGATATTCAATGTTGGAATCCTCTCCAAATGTGGTTTGACTGCACCTATTCCCTTTGGGAGGTACGCAATGATGACTATGTATTCAAAGTCCCTTAGGACACTGTCATGACTTACCACACAGGCTAGGGGTGGAATGTAGTCGAGCAGGATGGATTGGATTAGCTTCACATTGGCCAAGTCATCATGATGCTTCACTCATTTCTCAGTCGTAGCTCGGGATGGTCCAGAGACACAAGCAGTTGACGGTGAGGCTTGCACTCCTCTCATCGATGAGGCTTGGATGCTTGCGGAAATCACCTTCTCATCCATTAGGTCTATTAAGATATCTTCGATGACTTTTTCTGCTGCGCTAATTTCATTCAACATGCACACTCGAGATCTGATATCGCAGGTCGGTGAACAACACTCAATGTAACAAAATGGATGGCGAGGTCTCAATGATCAATGTGAAAAATAAACTAGTTCTCAGTGGGATCGGATAATCATAATTGGAAAAAGTATTCTCGATGCAACACTCGAAGGGATAACTCTGCGTTGTTTACGATCTTTAATAGGGTTCAAGAGTGATACTTCTTTTCTTTCTAGGGTAGGTACTCTACTCTCTTGTACAGACAAGTGTTTCACATCTTCCTATGTTCTTTCAACTTCGACATCCAGATCTCTAGTACTCAGTAGTTTCAAATGGCATTCTTGTTATTTTAGCAAGTGCACTATTCTCCTAGCCATGAAATCTCTTAGTTCATGCATTTTTTGTTCTATATCCTTCTCTTATTTTTTCCTTCGTATCTGATCTTTCTCAATCCAAGTTTTTCCTAGCAAAATAGGAAATGGGGTGTTGTTCTCAACAAACTTAATGATCTCAAATTATTTTTTTGTCAAAGTTCCATGAACACTCATAGATTTCTGGGTAAGTCTTCCACACAGGGCTATCAAATTTCCTCTAAATAATCCTATTCCTCCTAATGAAGGAACCATAGCAGGCTTTCCCAAAATTTCCCAAGTATCACCTGTGTTTTCTCATCTAGAACACAATCTATATCAAAGTCTCCTATTCTTGTTTCTATGTACTCTTTCTCTTTTAATATCTCTAATAAAATGGTGTCTATGTGATCATTCAGGGTTTCTTTCATCTGCAATAACACAATCTCTGATTATTTCTGGTTCTTAGTCTCTTGATCTTCCTCGGGGTTTTCTTTTCTTATATTCATATTTTCAACCTTAGAAATCATTCTAGGGCATTCCAAAACTTCATGTCCAATACCCTTACAACAAAGGAAAATAGGACCTCTACCATGGCATTCCTTAGCAAGATGTCCTAGTCTTCTGCAACTATAGCAAAGACTTAATCCTCTCTTTCTCTTGAACAATCCCCAACCCTTCCTGTATTGCACATTGGGATCATAGTAACTAACCTGCAAAAAGTTCTTTATAGGATCCTGCATCCATTCGTTAGTCCAAACATTCTTTCTATGCATAGGGATAACATACCTTTCATTATTTCTATCAAATTTATTTATATAAAATCTTCTTTCTTCTAGTTGTACCCTAGTTTTTAGATTAGGACTAAATCTATTAAACATACCTAGATCCATTCTTTTGAAAAAAAATTCACTTATATTACCTTTCTGAGAGAACAAAGCTTCAAGACATTACCTCTTTTCTTTAGATCAGACTTATCTTCTTAGCACTACGCTTCACAAGTTAAGTAGACTATTGTGCACTAAAGTAGCATATCTATGCATATATCTTTCTCTTTTCTTCAGTTCTCAACAATCGTAGTTTCGGTCCCAACAACAGAACCATTTGTTGGCATAGGGGAAGACCTAGGGTTCAATGCTTCAATAGCGCACCAAAAAATCCCTAACTACCAGCCCTTTCGGAAACACCTGCAAATCAGATGAAGTCTCACCCGAGGTAGAGGCAGGGGTGGTTGTAGGACTCAAATGTTTGCAACTTATCTAGGACAAAGATCTGTGATTACACCACCCTAATAAAGCACTTAACAGTTAGAATTCATCAATATTTAACCCTTATTCACATCGCATATCTAAACCCTAATTACATAACAACACAATATTCAAGCAGATCTAACACATCTAATCACTTAGCATATGGAAAGAGATTAGATGTAGCATTCATTCACATCACTAAGCACTTAATCTATCATACCAATTTCATCTAGACATTCATTACTACACCAAGATTAAATAATATGAACAATATAAAAACCATAATGAACAAAGAAACCATAACATAGGATATACACGGTTCATCCCAGCATGGGGCTATGCCCACCAACTCTTCTCTTCTTTATTATCTTCTCTCAGTCTTCTACAAGTACAGAGCCACATGAACCCACTCATCATAGGACAAGAGATATGCGCACACCTTGCCAGATCCTCCTTCCCCGAGCTAGGTTTAAGCACAAATACTTCTTACAATCACTTGCACTTATCTATGTAATTCTTAACACATAGTATGCACAAAGCCTCTAGCTCTGCACTAATTCGATTCTACTAGGTCTCTTCACTTATCACACTGGCCCTTATTACATCACATAGCTTTCTATTTATACATTACAAAATAGGCCTAAACATGGGTAAACCCATGGGCCGACATCCCATACCCGTTACATAAATCCTAAACCCAAAAGTACCCTAAAAAGGGGTCGAGATCTCGTGATATCCACTTCGCCTGGCACCGCATCTTCGACCAGCCTATCGAAGTCCCAAAAATAGTCAATAATGACCAAGGTTCTCCAAAAATTGGTCGAGGGCCAACAAATTCATTCCACACATTTCACTCCAATTATACTTGACCTCTAGGGGCTTCACTTCCATTTCTCTCCATCTTTATTTTAATCCCCCTAGGGTCGCCGAAATTGCCTCCCTAGAGTGACCTAGTCACCCTTGAAGTTTGAGACCTACATTGAGGTGACATTGGGTGTAGGAATCCCAAGTTGTAGAACTTTCTTTGTGGTTGGGTTGGGATTTTCCCAACATACAACTTGCACTATAATATGACCTGAGAACACAACATTTGACTAAACTAGTGTGTGTGAAGGTGAATAAATGGCTCAATCTGTAGAAGTGAGATACCGAGTCCATAAACTAGGACCATTGACAAAATCGATGTGATATGCTGGTGAACAATTTATCTAGTAAAGAAAAAAAGAAAATAGATCTAAAGAGTGAAATAGGTTTGATGTGCATGTAATAAAGACTAAAAAATATATGAACGTTTTTACAAACAAAAGATGCACATGGAGGTGGTCTGGAGTAGGGTGAATAATCAAGGGTAGAACCTCTTCAAGTACAACTCGTTGATAAGGCCCTTGGGGAGGAAACCTTTAGGGTGAGAAAGGATGTATGCTCCCCTTGTGAGGAATTACTTGATGATGAAATGACCTTTCCAAAGAGATTCAATTTTTTTGTGGCCTAAGGCATCATGGGTGACATAATAGGTGAAGAGAAGGTCACCTTCATTAAAGGAATGGGGAAAAACTTGGTGATTGAAAGTGGATTTTGAGAAATTTGTGGTGGCATATTTATGGTATAATGAGGAGCGTTGATCTTCATCGATGGTATCTAAGGAGATAATGCATTGTTCGAGGAGAGTGGTGTCTGGAAGTAGTTCGACTACTACTCAGAGTGTTAGTATTTTTCATTCGATAGGTAAGACTGTGTCCATACTGTTATCCATAATTTTGGTTGTCATGATGATGTAATGATGATGGAGAAATCGGGCTCTTCACTAGAACACTTTCCTGAGAAAAGTTACCTTTGTCTCTTTCCAGAAATCATGTTTTTAAGGGAGGTTCGCAGGCTACCTTTATATTTGCCTGCGAGAATGCATGATTATCGCAGGCTACATTAAGCTAGGGTGCGAGAAGTTTGCACTGTACCTAACTGCTAGGGTGAGAACCACTTCTAAAGGAAGGAAAAAGATAAAATCGTGAACCTTCTAGAAGGGAATCTTCTAGAAGGATGAGTTGGCATTCGAATGGTTATCTAAGTACTGGTTTTCCTGATATCTTGGAATCATTTCCTATCCAAGTAACTAATCTATTCTCTCCTATATATTGAGGAGAATGCTCATGGAAAAGGTTAGAAGGAAACTAGGAAGAGATTGATTGGAGAATTAGTGGAAGATTGTATGAAGGACTGATGCTACAGCAGCTAGAGACACCAGCAAGGTTATCAAAAGTGGTTGATTTTCTTCATGCATGAGCAAGTGTGTGTGTCAGAGCTAGGAGCCATCGAAAGGAGGTTTGTGACATCAAGGCTCAGGTTGTAAGTTTCACTTTCAATCAATATAATACAGTAATATGTCCCTTTCCCATAAAGCTAATGTCACTTTATTGTATAACTCCTTGATCATATACATAGATTAATTGTTGAATATATTGAATTGTCTTCACTTCGATTGGTTTGTTTTGTTGTGGTCTAGACGATACAAGAGCATTGGAGCGAAGCTTGGAACAAAAAAGACCCAAGGAAGCGATCATAAGGTATGTACATGATTCTTGCCTCCTAGTTCATTAAACAGTTAAAATCTAGGGAAAGTGTATTATTCTGTCTTGTTTTGTTCTAGATCTAGGTGGATCTAGGGAGATCGGTTTGTGTCCGCACTTACGGATTTATCCAATAACACATACCATGTATAAGGTGGAATGGGTTTTTATTAGATAAATATCACCTATAGAAAAGCATGACCTCCCTTAGATCTACCCTTGATCCAAGGAAGAGTGAGATAGATCACAAAAAGGTTCTCCATACATCTACTAGAATTTTCCTAATTATGTTATTAAAGTGTGATGGAAAGGCATATCTTATTTCTAAAGGTTTTCCTCACGTGTTCCTTGTTGGTGTAGCTCCAAAGTTTGATCTCTCACTCCTGTAACTAGCTACCTTCACTCAAATAAAAAATGCATACCTTTCTCAAACCTCTTAAATATTAAAGAATGGAAATGTAAACCAAATATTGCCTAATCTACCAAGGAAAGATTAGATATGTCACAAGCTAGTATAAATTATTTAATACACAAGCATTGGAAAGGGGAAACAATAAATATCTATATAAATGAATGGAGAATAATACATGAATCATGAAGACATACCTTGAGTCATGAAGCAATTCCTCCCTAAACTCTTTCTTTAGCTCCTCCTTAGCCCCCATACAAGAAAGTATGACCTAATATGAAGACTAATATTTATGGAAGAGCTCTTCTAAAAATTATACAACATGCACTTGTGAAATGATACTTTTTTCTCTTACCCTTAGAAGGCCTTCTTTATATATATTTGTGGGGGGCTGGGGGGGTGGGTGAAACATCAGTAGGTCCTCCATGTGTCCTTTGTTGGATTACTGATAGGGTGAGGTGAATCAATAATAGAGTAATCCAATCCTTTTTAACCATAATATGAAAATGTTATGTTTGTTTATGATCAATGTAGAATTATCATCCAATAGTTGCAGAGTAAATAAACAATGAACAAATGAGAAATCATACACATACACTAATGTTTTTATGTGGAAACCCAAAGGGGGAGAAAACCACACAATGATTTTTCTTATGTGTCTTTAATAATTACATTCATTGGAAGCACCAACTTCCTTTGTTTTCTAACTGCAACTAGAAGGAGGCTCCAACCCCCTAGTTTCTCAAGCTACAACCCGAGGGAATATCCAACTCCCCAATTCTCTAGATACAACCAGAAAGAGGCTACAACCCCCTATGTCCTCTGGCTACAAATGGAAGGTGGATACAACCACCTATCCATTCCCCATCCAAATTCCCTTAGAAATCATCATCAAAATAATTTATCCTCCCTTGAATTTTGACCTTCTTTGCTTCACCTTCCCTCTGAAATTCTCCTTAGATCTCCTTTGGTTACCTCAAGCACTTGTAGATATTCAATATGCTAAAACATGGATGCTAATGGGAGACCCTTTCTCTCTTATTTATACTCTCCAAGTAGCTTCCTCTAGAAGTATCCACTTAACCACTTTTTCCACTTAGCCACGTTGTCCACTTAACCACTTTGTTCATTTAGCCACATGTCCACTTAACCAACTTTGTTCACTTAACCAACTTTGTCCACTTAGCCACTTTGTCCACTTAACCATTTTTTCCACTTATCCACTTTTTCCTCTTAACCAACTTTGTCCACTTATCCACTTTGTCCACTTAACCACTTTGACTACTTTATTATTTAAATAATTTCTCTTTACTCAAGACTTCTTGTTGCAGCTAACTTTTATATAATTATTCAATTCATAGATTCCTTTCCCTTAACTGACTTCTTGTTGCAACCACTTTATTATTTAATTTATTTCTTGGTCAACCACTTTGACTATTGAATCTTCTCATCAAATTCTTGTTGCAACTAATTTATTTTTAATTATTTTCTTAATGCAACAACTATACCCATGATTAACTCCTAGCTTCACCCACTTTGACTAGTCAACTTCTTCTAGGATTTTCTAGAGTAATTTTACTTCTTTGACCTTCTAGGGGCTTCTAGATAACTCATGAGGGTTATCCAACTACACAAGGTCATAACTCTCTAACCATAAGGATTTATGTGGTGTTCCACATATTATTAGAAATGGCATGACATGTTCTATCCATCTAGAATAGTCTTACCTATAAATTCATTGATGTTCATGCCCTTATACCTAAAAAAAAATTGGGTCCCTTACCCATAACTTTGTGCTACCAGAATTTTCTACTGGAATTTATTCAAGGGTTGACATCAATGAAAACCAACCCAAATAATAAAAAATGTCCCCCTTTGGCATTGATGGAAACACTTTGATGCAATACTAAAGTCATATCACTCATGCTCTCCTTGTGACCATTGCTTCCCCTAGAACCATGCCTCTTTGCTCTTTCTCCAAGCATATAACTCTTTATCCTACATCTGATAAATCTCTGTTAAGGTCCTAACCCGCACATAGTTAGATCAATGTATTCAGATGTAATAAAGGTCAATATTAATAAGACCTTTCAATAAAATAGAATAAGGCGGATGTAAGAAGATCTAATAGAAGCTTCCGCTTCTAGAAGGATCTTCCTCT
>ML801234.1:310760-324564 GCA_009831015.1 Picea engelmannii | reverse complement strand
GAAATTTTTTCACCATTATTTGAGACCTATTCCATTAGATTCATCTCTTCTCCCTTATCACTTTCATCCATATCATTTTTCTGCAAAAATTTCTGACCCCGCCCACTCCCTTTTTAGTTCACCCATCATCATGGCCCATACCCATAACCAAGAACTAGAGTCCCGCTTCAACACCCCACAATCTGGTTTACTTGAGACCCAACAAGAAGTGCAACAACTCAGTGCTACTACTGCCTCCCATGATGCCTCCATGAATGCATCCGTAAATCTAGCCGTGCAGTCCGCAATGGAGGAAGTCAAACATGAACTGACCACCCAGCTGGAATCTATCTTTGCATCACTCTGCACCAAACTCAATCTCTCTACTGATGACTCTTTTCTTGAGGCACATAAAATCACTGAAGGTGAAACTTCTTCCCATTCCTTTCAACCCCATCACTTTCAAAGGGACATACACCTTCCGCGGGTGGATGTAACCAAATTTGATGGCTCGGACCCCACTGGTTGGGTCACACAAATGGAACATTATTTCTCTCTCTACAACATTACAGATGACTTGGCCAAACTCCGATATGGTGTTCTCCATCTAGATCAAGAACGCTGGCAATGGTGGAAATGGAGAAAAACTTCCTGTCAAGGGTATATTGCTTGGACCCAATTTGTTGCTGAGCTTTATGAATGCTTTGACACTGACACCAACCATTTGGGTTGTTTGAAAAAATTGAAGCAATCAGGCACAATCAAAGACTTCATAGCTGCATTTGAGCGTCTGGCCTTTCGAACAGAGGGCACGACTGATGCTTTCTTTCGAGAGTGTTTTATCAGTGGCCTCAAGGAGGAGATTCAGGCACATGTCCTCATGGCTTGACCTACGACTTGGGTGGAGGCTACAAAAAAAGATAAAGAAGCACAAAAAATTGTTTCCTTTCAAAACTGTAAGCCTTCCTTTATCCCGCCCCCTAAACCAGTAAACCCCACCACTCTCTCCGCCCCATTAAAAATCCAAAAATTGACCAGGGATGAAATGGCTGAATGCCAACTCAAAGGCCTCTGTTATAATTGTGATGACAAATATTTCCCAGGCCATAAATGTAAGGAACAAAATTTCTTTATGTCCATCTCTGAGGATATTCAGGAAGAAGATGTTGACAGCCCCCCTATACCCGAGTCACCAGAAATTTCTGAAATAAACCCTCCCTCCGACCCTCCTGAAGTGGAACCCATCATTTCCCTCAATGATCTCAACGACTTCTCTGCCCCCCAAACCCTCAAGCTAATCGGTTACATCAAGCACCGAAAGGTCATCATCTTGGTTGATAGTGGCAGTACCCACAATTTTATTCATCGCCGCATTGCCCAAGAAACCCATTGCTACATCCATGCTGTCAATATTTTCCAAATCATGATTGCCAATGGTGGTTCTATGAAATGTGGCGGGCGCTGTGAAAATGTGCGTCTCCAAATAGATGACTACCACCTCAAATCCCATATGTTTTCTATTGACATGGGTGGTTGCGACATTGTGTTGGGTGTCGAATGGCTAAGAACATTGGGTCCCATTCTCATGGATTTTCAGAACTTAACCATGCAATTTGACGAAGGAGGCCACAAACATAAATTTCAAGGCATCACTGCGGGTTCTCCTGAAATCATCAGTTCTCATCGCATGGAAAAATTGCTCAAAAAAGGTCATTCGGGTGTCATAGCCCAACTCCACGCCATATAAGCCACCGAGATCCCACCCGTGCCCCAAAATCTCCAAGCCCTCCTTTATAAACATCAAACAGTATTTTCCACCCCCCAAGGACTCCCTCCTTCCCGCGGTGTCCATGATCATTCCATTACCCTTGTCCCAGGAAGCCTTCCCCCCAATATATGTCCATATCGCCACCCCTTTGCACAAAAGAATGAAATTGAAAAAATGGTCCAAGAACTCCTTACTGCAGGAGTCATCCGTCTTAGTACGATCCCTTACTCCTCTCCAGTTTTCATGGTACTGAAGAAAGAAGGTTCTTGGAGAATTTGTCCTGACTTCCGTGCTCTCAACAAACTAACCATCAAATACAAATTTCCCATTCCTGTCATTGATGACCTCCTGGATGAATTGAGTGGCACCCAATTCTTTAACAAACTTGATCTTTGCTTGGGCTATCACCAGATACGTATGAAAGAGTCCGACATTCCCAAGATGACCTTTCGCACTCATGAGGGCCACTATGAGTTTTTGGTCATGCCTTTTGGTTTGTGTAACACCCCCTCCACCTTTCAGAGCCTCATGAACCATGTCTTCCTCCCTTTTCTCCATCATTTTGCCTTAGTTTTCTTTGATGATATCCTCATATATAGAAAGACATGGACAAACCATCTTACTCATGTGGATCAAGTTCTCAGCCTACTCTCTCAGCACCAGCTTTTCCTGAAACAGTCAAAATGTGATTTTGGCGCATCCGAAGTAGAATACTTGGGTCATATGGTGGGCAAGGATGACGTCAGGGTGGACCCGAAAAAGATTGAATCTATGCAAGATTGGCCGCACCCAAAGACTCTCAAAAGCTTGTGTGGATTTTTGTGCCTCACAGGGTATTATCGCAAGTTCGTTAAGAACTATGGAAAGATTGCAGCACCTCTCATGGCTCTCCTAAAAAATAACTCTTTCACTTGGACCCCAACAACTACTCAAGCTTTTCAAACCTTGAAGATGACCATATGCACCATTCCGGTTCTGACCCTTCCCAACTTCACAAAGACATTTGTGTTGGAATGCGACACCTCAGGGAAAGGAATTGGCACTGTCCTTATGCAAGAGGGTCAACCTTTGGCCTTCACTAGCAAACAACTGTCTGAAAAGAATCTGGGCAAACCCATTTATGAAAAAGAAATGTTGATGATTCTGCATGTCGTTGAATTATGGCATCCTTATCTCTTGGGGCAATGATTCCAAATTAAGATCGACCATCAAAGCCTCAAGTGCTTTCTGGAACTACGCATTTCCTCCCAGGAGCAACAAAAATGGGTCACTAAGCTCTTTGGATATGATTATGAGATCATTTACAAGAAGGGCAAAGACAATGTCGTGGCGGATGCACTGTCCCAGAAATATGAAGACAAAGGATCCCTTTTTTCTCTTTCCTTCATTGTAACCGATTGGCTGCAAGATGTGCACCAGGAATGGCTTCAAGACCCCAAAAGTTTGCATCTGATCCAGCAACTGCAGAACAAGGCTCAATCTGCCCCAGGGTACTCCTGGCTCTAGGATGAGCTTCGATACAAAGGCCACTTGTATTTAAGTAAACAATCCAAGCTCAAATCCATAGTACTTTCTGAGCTTCATGCTACACCCACAGCGGGGCACTTAGGGTTCACCAAAACATATGACCGAGTCAAACGTTCTTTTTTCTGGGATGGCATGAAACAGGACATCCGTAAGTTTGTGTCTGAATCTGAGGTATGTCAACACAACAAGGGAGAAACAGTCAAATCTCCAGGCACCGTCCAACCGCTTATGATTCCCTCTGCTATTTGGAAGGATATCTCTATGGACTTTATTACAGGCTTACCCAAATTAGGGAATAAATCAGTCATAATGGTGGTGGTGGATTGCCTTTCCAAGTATGCTCATTTTTGTGCTCTTCACCACCCATTTACTACATCCAGGGTGGCTCAAATTTTCATGGATCAGGTCTTCAAGCTTCATGGCATGCCAAACTCTATTGTTTCTGATTGAGACCCAACTTTCACAAGTAATTTTTGGCAAGAACTATTTAAGATACAAGGCACACAATTGCATCTCAGCTCAGCTTATCATCCCCAGACAGATGGTCAAACGGAAGTCGTCAACAAGTGTTTGGAAACATATATGAGGTGCTTTGCCTCTGAAAAACAACACCAGTGGGATCAATGGTTACCCCTCACTGAATGGTGGTACAACACTACATACCATACAGCCACTCGCATGACTCCTTTTGAAGCAGTGTATGGACAGAAGCCACCATCAGTTCTCTCATACTTACCGGGTACCTCGAAGGTCCAGGTGGTTTACCAACCACTTACAGTCTGAGAGGATATACTTCGTACCCTTAAAGATAACTTGGTCATGGCCCAGAATAGAATGAAGTGGCAAGCAGATCAGGGTCGCTCTGAATGTCAATTTTCCGAAGGGGATCAGGTGTTTCTGAGACTGCAACCATATAAGCAAACTTCCCTCAACGCCGAGCAGTGTCAGAGGCTAGCACCCAAATTTTATGGCCCTTACACAGTTCTCAAGCGTGTGGGATAAGTCGCATATCAGTTAGCTCTGCCTAGTCAGTCGAAGCTACATCCTATTTTTCATGTTTCATGCTTGAAGAAGGTGATTGGAACCAGGTGCCAAATTCAAACCAACCTTCTAGAGTTATCTGAAGAAGGATCCATTTGGCTACAACTAGAAGCAGTTTTGGACCAACGAGAGCGTCGCCTGCGTCAGAGAACCATCAAGGAAGTTCTAGTACAGTGGAAAGATATGACTCCAGCAGATGCCACTTGGGAACCAGCTACCATTCTGCAACAGTTTCCACATCTCAAGCCTTGAGGACAAGGTTGTTTTTAAGGGGGAAGACATGTTAAGGTCCTAACCCGCACATAGTTATATCAATGTATTCAGATGTAATAAAGGTCAATATTAATAATACCTTTCAATAAAATAGAATAAGGTGGATGTAAGAAGACCTAATAGAAGCTTCCTCTTCTAGAAGGATCTTCCTCTAGATGCTTCTCTTAATAGACACATTTAGTATAAATAAGGGTCGAGGGTATGAAAAACCTAGCTTGGAGATTATTGTAACAGAGCACTGCTCGACTAGAGGTTGCCCCCTCGAAGAGGCTTGTGAACATTGCTATCTGAATCAAAGTGCTATTGCTATTGCTATTTCGTATATCATTTCTGTGTATTGTGAAGATTATGTTGGATATTTTACTATTATTTTGTCATTTCTAGCATTTCATTTCTATTATGCATATTTTATATATCTAGTATCTTGCAATCTCTCCCCCTTTGTCATCAATGGAAAAGGTAAATTTCCATCTGGGGCTGCTCCCCCTAACTAAAATGTCCTTTGGGATACTCCCCCTGACTGAACGCTTCCTAAAATGATCTCCCAACTTGAATTGTCCTCTTTATGGTGCTTCCTCATGTAAATATAAGACATATAAGATAAGCATTCACAAGGATTCATTTTGGAGTAGAAATTACTCTGAGTCTCTAGTGAATATACTCAAAGGCTTCCCTTGGAAGCAGTTTTGTAAATATGTCTTCCACTTGTTCTTTTGTGCCCACATATTTAACTCTAATGTTTTTCTTTACAATCTGTTTCCATAGAAAGTGATATTTGATTGCAATGTACTTCATCTTGGAGTGCATCATCGGGTTCTTTGAGATGTTGATGGTGCTTGTATTATAACAATAGATTGGAATGGGTTCATAATACTCAACATGTATATATTTTAGAGTTTTTTTCATCCATAGAGCATGTGTACAACATGTTGTTGTTGCAATATACTCTGCTTCGGTTGTCGATAAATATGTTGATGATTTTTTCTTGCGTAGCCAAGATACCAAGCACTCACCCAAGTAGAATGTTTTTCCACTAGTGCTTCTTTGGTCATCAATGCAACCTACCCAATCTGCATCTGTGTAGGCAATAAGTGATAGATCCTTTCCTTTTGGATACCATAATCCAAACTCTTTTGTTCCTTTGAGATATCTGAAAATCCTCTTCATTGCTAAGACATGTGATTCCTTTGGTCTTGCTTGAAATCGTGCCACCTTTCAACCTTCCTGCATTACATCTGGTCTGGATGTTGTCACATATAGTAAGCTACGAATCATTAACCTATTTTTCCTCTGGTCTATATACTTTGAATCATCATCTTTCCTCAACTTGCAACTAGTTTTCATAGGAGTGGTAACCAGTTTGCAATCTTCCATTCCGAACCTATTAGTGTTTCTTTGATATACTTAGTTTGAGAAATAAAAATTCCTTGGTTTCTTTGACGTATCTGAATACCCAAAAAGAAGTATAGTTCTCCAAGTACTGATATTTCAAATTCATTATGCATATCCTTTGCAAATTTTTGGCTTAATATCATCATTGTTTCCAAAAATAATATCATCAACATAAACTTCAATTAATAAAATATGATCTTGAGTTACCTTGATGTAGAGGTTGTTGTCTTCACATGCTTTTCTGAACCCTGCTTGTTGTTGATATTTATCCAGTCTAGAGTACCATGCTCTAAGAGCCTGTTTTATACCATACAAGGCCTTCTTCACTTTACACACATAATTTGTGTTTTCTGACAACTGAAATCATTCTGCTTGTTCAATGTAGACTTCTTCAATTTCACCATTTAGAAAATATGATTTCACATCCATATGATACACTTTGATATTCTTGGAGCATGCATAAGCCAAGAGAAATCACATTTCTTTCATTCTGGCAACTGGGGAAAATGTCTCTTCAAAATTGATTCCTTCAACATGTGTGTATCCTTTATAGACCAATCTAGCTTTGTTCCTTGTAACATGTCCATCTTCATTCAATATATTTCTGAAAACCCACTTTGTGTCAATCACTTTCTTATTCCTTGGTCTTGGAACCGATTCTCAAGTGTCATTTTTCTCTTTTTGATCCAATTCTTCATTCATGGTCTTATTCCATAATTCATCCTTTCCGACCTCTTCAAAACTAGTTGGTTCAATCATAGATAAGAGTGCTAGGTTTATTTGTTCTAGTGAAAAAATTCTTCTTCTAGTCTCAACTCCTACATCATTGTTTTTGATAATATGATCTAAAGGATGATTCTTCTATACTTGTTTGCTAGGTGTATTTGGAGGCACTTGCTGAACTTTCTCTTCTACTTATGTTTGATCTTCTTGATCTCCCCCTTCTACTTCTTCTTCATCTTTTTCTTCTTCTTCGTAAAGTTGTTCCATTGATTCATTTTCTTCTTCCTTTGATTCTCGTCCACATGTTTCATCAATTGTTACATTGATTCTTTCCACAACTTTGTTCAATATCAGATTTTAACAATTGTATTCTTTCCTTGTACTTGAGTAACCAACAAGTACTCCTTTGTCCACACGAGAGTCAAACTTTCCCATTCTTCCATATTCTCTTTTGATGTAGCATTTGCTTCCAAATACTCTGAAGTTCTTCACATTTGTTGGTGTTCCTTTTCATAGATCATAGGGAGTTTTGTCATTGTTGTTTCTGAGAATTATTCTGTTTTGAATGTGAACTTTTGTATCCATTGCATGTGTCCAAAAAATATCTATCAATTTGGAGTCCATTAACATTATTTGAGCCATTTCCTGTACTGTCATGTTATTTCTTTCAACAACTCCATTCTGCTGAGGTGTCCTAGCTACGAAGAATTGTCTTTTTATTCCATTCTTGCTGCAGAAGTCCATAAATTCCTTTGAAGTGAACTCTCCTCCATTATCATATCTCAAACATTTGATTTTTTAATCCATTTTATTTTCAACCATTTCCTTGTATACCTTGAAGTTTTCAAAATGTTATGACTTATTCCCGAGAAAGAAAACGACAGTCATTCTTGTATAATCATCAACTAATAACATAAAGTATTTCTCACCTTTTAAACCCTTTGTTGCAGTTGGTACAACTAGATCAGTATGTATAATTTCCAGTGGTCTTGTCGTTGAATATTCCTTTGATTTTAACCTAGTCTTTGTTTTCTTTCCTTGTTGACAATGCTTGCATAAAGTGTTGGTTGGTTTCATGATCTGGGGAATTTCTCTAACTTCTTCCTTTTTTCTGACTTTGACAAGCTTATCAAAATTTATGTGACCCATTCTTTTATGCCATAGCCAACCTTCATATTCCTTTCCTAGACAACACTTTTCATTTCCAATTTCAATTAATACATATATGTTACTTGAAGTTCTTGCAGCTGTTGCAATCAATTTTCATGAATCTTATTTTCTTATCTCACACTTCTATGAATCAAAAGTAATTTTATGACCTTGTTCACACATTTGAATTACACTTAAAATATTATGTTTCATATATTCTACTAGTAGAACATTTTCTTCCTTGGTATTTTTGTTTCCAATTCTAATTGTGCCTTTTCCATTGATTTGAGTTGAATCATCACTTCCGAAGGATACTGATCCATCTCTTTCCTTTATTAATGTTGGAGTTACTTCACACAGACCTACGATTTATTTTTCCTAAGGTTATTCCTTGTTTATTAGTCATAATTAGTCATTATCCAGTCTCCTATATTTTAGGGGATAATATTCCACATGGAGAATATTATCTTTTAGTTGACAATTCAGTTTGACTAGTTGAGTTGAGTTTAGATGTTGCATTGGTTTTGTCACCATGAAACAATGGGATCATCACCATGATAATTCGACCTTGAATTGGTATCATCATCAAAGTGGCACATTAGCCTTGACTCCCTGATTTAACTCCTCACTACTCTTTGCTCATTCAGTTAACTAAAGACTAGTTGACTAGTTAACTCAACTAGGTGGTAGTTCACTCCCATAATTTCCTGAGAGACTAGAATAGGTGAAAGTTCACTCCTGTAACTATTGGTGTGTGTCCAGATAAATCCATACCACCAATATGGTGCATTGTTTATCCTCAAGTCGAACTCATTGAGTTATATAAAGTATATCATGTGTAAATTATTCATTATTCACAACGGTTAATGAGAATTCTTCCATTCTTTCTCTCCTTCTTCTTCTTTCTTCTATTCTCTCTGCAAGTGTGTGTATCATTGTTTATCTATATCTATTTTGTGCAAGTTCAACACATTTACATGGTATCATATCTGATGGACTGCTAAGAAAAATATACACCAAAATGTTTTGCAGGTACAAAACATTAAAGACAATGGAAAGATGGAATTCCAAAAAGAATTCATTCTTACACATTACAACTATTTTGCATGGAAGAAGAAAATATCCATACATCTTTGGTCTAGATGGTTGTACAGGTTAACCATGAATATATATATAGAGCCAAAATCATCCATAGAAAAATCCAAGTACTTAAATTGCATGGATGAGGCACTCGGAACAATTTGCAGTCTTATTTCTCCCAATCTCCTTTTTCACATATCTTCCTGTAAGACTCCCAATGAAGCTTGGAAAAACTTGAAAGGGGTATTTGGAAAACATGATGAGATGAGGGGACACATGATGGAGGTGGATCTTCTCACATTGGATCCAAAAATCTTCGACAATATCCAAGATTTCTTTACAAAATTCAAATATTTTATGTCGCAACTCAAAGCTTGCAGGGTTGATAAATCAACAGAGGAGAAACAAATGGTTCTTACCATTCTCTCCAAGCTTGTTCCTGAATTCTATGTATTCATATCCACATTCCATACTGTCAGATTCACCTCTGGAGCCACCTGGAAGATGCCTTCTCTTGAGGACTTTATCGAATCCCTGACACAAGAGCAAACCAAGCTCATCAACATGGGCACAATCAAAGGCCAAAGGGTGCATGCACTCACTGTCCATGATTGCAGCCAAAAATATCATAAATCTAAAGATAAATATAAAAAAAAATCTCATGCACATCCGAAGAAGGAAGGGTACACAAAACCCTTCACTGATGCCTCTAGATCCAAAGGGGAAAAGAGAAGAAAATGGGAGAAATGCACATATTTTCACAAAGGATTCCATTCAAAATCCCCATGCATGAAAAAAAAAATAGATATGATGTCTCAAATACTTCAGAAAAACAACCTTGGATATCGCATCCCCGAGGGTGCAAAGAAGAAGAAGCCAGAAGATCTGAATTTCAAGAAAGGCAATTCTAGCCATGCCTTGATTGCCATCAACTCCTCTCCTGATGCTTGGATCGTAGATTCAGGAGAATCACATCGCATGGATTCCTCAGAAGCAGTATATTCCTCTTTGGATGCATGCAAAGCTCCTCCTATTCTAATGGGGGACAACTCTTCTGTCGAAGTCACCAACAAAGGAAGGATTGAACTCACCAACGGAAGCTTCGATAATGTGTTACATGTTCCCAATCTTTCTATCAACCTTATCTCCATGTATCAGATGATGAATTCCAGCACCGGAAAGAAATTCATATTCACACCAAATTTTGTGGACATCTACAACATGCAAACCAACTCTAGGGTTGCTACCGGTGAGGTAAATCACCAGTCTAGATTGTATACTTTTTTTGAATTCATTGAACCTGATTATGATTTACTGCTTACTCATGCTGATGAAAGTAGTAGGATATGGCATGAAAGGTTTTTACATTTGAATTTTAGATACATGCAACATCTTAGAAAGCACAAATTAGTTGATGGTCTACCAGACATCCATTTCTCCAAGGGAGTATGTGAGGGATGTGTTCTCGGAAAACACCCTCAAGAGAAATTCAACAAAGGAAAGTCTCAGTGAGCTTTCACACCTTTATATATGATCCACAGTGACCTCATGGGTCCTTTTTTTCATCCATCGATCGGAAAAGAGAGGGTTGTTCTCATTTTTGTTGATGATTTCTCACGTTTTACTTGGATCTATTTTCTTAGAAAAAAATCTGAGGTATTTCAACACCTAAAAGATTTCAAAGCCTTGGTTGAGATACACTCTAGAAATAATATCAAAGTCCTATGAAATGATAATGTGGGAGAATATGTAAATCATGATATCCATAATATTTTCCATGAGGTAGGGATTCAGTTTCAACACACAGTTCCCTATACTCTGCATCAAAATGGAGTTGCTGAGCGGAAAAAAATGATCTCTAAAGGAGATGGCATCTTGCATGTTGCATGAAAAGTCACTACCACAGAGGCTATGGGAAGAAGAAATTATATGTACAACATACATCCAAAACATATCTCCCCATAGATATGTCAAGGATAAGACCCCCTACGAGGCTTGGAGCGGCCTCAAACCGGAAGTGACCCACTTTCGCATTTTTGGTTCTCGTGCATGGGCCCAGATTCCCTCTGAAAAGGGGAAGGCACTTGATCCACAGAGAACTGAGTGCATTTTTGTTGGATACCCTGATGGTGTGAAGGGATATCATCTTATTGATATTTCCTTGGATCGACTCATCATTGAGCATAGAGTCCAATTCAAGGAAAGTGTCTCGCATGTACCTCAGCAGCCGTATGCAGACACCTTCACTCTTCCACCTGTCTGAGATGATGAGCATGCACATACTGAATATTGTTCAGATGAGAATTCTGAGTCAGAGGACTAAGATGATTCAGATTTAGATTCAGAGTCAATACAGTTGGATGCAGAGTCAGAGCATCCAGATGCAGTTGCACAACTAGAGAAGAGGCCCAAGTGGACACAGACTACTCTTTAGGATGTTAAGAACCAAATATCCATATAGCATAGAAAAACATCAGAATAAGTACTCAACGCCTTGAAAAAGAGAGAATTTTAGATAATAAGCCTCTTCGAGGGGGCATCCTCCTTTTACCCCACATAAATGTTCAAGTACAAGATGATTCCAAATGAAAATGTCTCCTTGGTATATATAGGAGACTAGGAGGTATAATTACAACTAATGGAATAAAGCCGACATAAATAAAATAACATTACTAATGTAATATACCCCAATTAATGGGTAATGAGCCAATATTAGGTCTTAACCTGCCTTTCCCCTTGAGACAAGTGTTGTCTGCAATTCTTGAGTAACTCTGGATGCTTCTGTATAAAAGACTCATCTTCCCAAGTGGAATCTTCAACCGATAGTTACCTCCATTTAATGAGATACTCCGAAATGGATCTATTCCTGAGCTCGTGAATTATTGTGTCAGTGATAGCTTCATGATCCAATATGATTTTTGCTTCCTAGTCAAGTTCTAGAAATATAGTTTGAACTGGGATCTTGTCGCCTATAACCTTCTTTAAGCATGAAACATGGAAAATTGGGTGTACTCATGAATATGAAGGCAACTCCAATTTGTATGCCATAGTACCAATCTTTTGCAACACCTTATAAGGGCCATAGTACTTTGTTGATAATTTATTATCCTTCTTGGCTTGCTTGAGTGATATTTGTCTGTATGGTTGTAGTCTTAAAAACACCCAATCCCCTACTTCAAAACTTATTTCACTATGATGTTGATCTGCTTGTTGTTTCATGCGATTATGTGCCATGGTCAGGTTGTCCTTTAAGATTTGGAGAACTTGTTGTTGATGCTCGATGTTATCTTCCACTGCTTGAACCTTAGATTTTTATTTTTGAGAAGAAGTGATGGAAGGAGGGTGGTATCCATAGAGTGCCATAAATGGTGTCATTTTTGTTGTAGTATGAAAGGAAGTATTATACCACCATTCTGCCAAGGGTAACCATTTGAACCATTGTGTTTGTTTATCAGAGACAAAGCAATGAAGGTATACTTCCAGACATTTGTTCACTATCTCGATTTGTCCATCAGATTGAGGATGATAGGATGATCTATGAGCTAATTGAGTACCCAAACAAGAAAATAATTTTGTCCAAAAATGTCTAGTGAAGATGGGATCTCTGTCACTTACAATAATCTTTCTGTTTCCATGTAGCTTTTGAACTGTCTCCATGAATGCGGTGGCAACTGTACTAGCTTTGAAGGGATGAGAGAGGGCACAAAAGTGTGCATACTTGGTCAGTCTATCAACAATCACCATGATGACACACTTTCCTTCAGACTTCAGTAACCCTGTGATGAAATCCATGGAAACCTTCTCCCAGTGCTGACTTGGGATGGCTAATGGTTGTAAAATACCTGGGGTCTTAACTATTTCCACCTTGTTTTGTTGGCAAACCAAACATTCTACCACAAAACTTTGAACATCAGTTTTAAGGCCATTCCAAAAAAGTTCCTTCTTGACTCTATGGTAGGTTTTCAAAAATCCTGAGTGCCCTCCTACTGAGAGGTGTGCAATTCCAATAGTACCTTTCTTTTGAGTTGGGAGTTCTTACATAACTATAAGCGATATTTGTACCATAGTGAATCATTTTTCCATGTAAATGTATCTGATGCACTGGAATCCTGCTGCAACCTTTGAATGAGAGTCCACACTTTTCCATCATTCTTCCATTCATCCCTTGCTTCTATTATCCAATCGGGTTGGATGATCGATATAGCATAGAGAGGGGCCTCAACATCTTCATCCTTTCTTGAGAGTTCATCTGCCACAAAATTTTTCTTCCCCTTTTTATAGACGATTTCAAAATCATAACCCAATATCTTGGTTACCCATTTTTGTTGTTCTTCTAAAGATAGTCTTTGTTCCAAGAAGTATTTAAGACTATCATGATCTGTTTTGAACTTGAAGTGCCTACCTATTAGGTAAGGATGCCATTTCTTCAATGCATGTAGTATTTCCATCATTTCCTTCTCATAAAGAGGTTTGGGTAAGTCCTTTCCCTTGAGTGGTCGACTTTCAAAGGCCAGGGGCCCTCCTTCTTGCATTAGGACAACACCAATTCCATTTCCCGAGGCATCACATTCCACAATAAAGGTTTTTGTGAAGTCTGGAGTGGTCAAGATAGAAGTTTTGCACATCACCTCTTTAAGTTGTTCGAAAGATTTAGTTGCCTCTGGAGTCCATGAAAATGCATCCTTCTTAGTTAGTGTTGTTAAAGGCGCTTCTATTCTTCCATAGTGTCGAACAAACTTGTGGTAGTAACCTGTCAAACCCAAAAATCCTCTAAGATTCTTCAATGTTTTGGGAATCGGCCAGTCCATCATGGCCTTAATCTTGTTAGGGTATACCTTGACACCTTCATGAGATACAATATGACCCAAATAC
>ML801234.1:293959-310453 GCA_009831015.1 Picea engelmannii | reverse complement strand
TCTGCACCACCCATGGGTATAGCAATCATTGGACTATTCATTACATATTCCCCCATAGTAAGATTGATCTTATTGCATTTTCCTGAGCAATTGATAGTTCCTCCATATGTAACCATTACTTGAAACTCTGGCGCTGGATATACAAAGCAATTGAGATCTTTGGCTAATTTGCAGTGAATGAAGTGATGAGTACTGCCAGAATCAATTAGGACTATTACCTTTTTTTTTTTTTGATGTATCCTTCGATATTGAGGGTTTGAGGAGTGCTAATTCCAACCAATTCATTACACAATATCATGGGAGTCAACTCTTCAGATGAGATTTCTTCTACGTTTTCATCTTGAGATGGTTCTTGTTCTTGTTCCTCTTCACAATCTATGTATAATAATTTCTTCTCATCACACTTATGTCCCTTACTGTACTTACTGTCACAATTAAAGCATAAACCTTTTTCTTTCCTTTCCTCCAATTGTTGAGGTGTCAACCTTGTAGGTTGAGGTGTTTATTAGAAGAAGGAGCATTATTCTCTCTATAGATGTTAGGATTGGTCCTTCTAGTAGCCATAGCCATATTTTTACTTTCAACATTTCTTGCCACCCTAAATGTATTCTCCAACGATTTGGGTTCCCAAAGGCGAACCTCATGTTGAATGCTATCTCTTAAAGTTACTATAAATACATCAATCAAGTGCTCATCTGAAATATCTGTTACCTTTATATTCAATCTTTGGAAGTTCTCAATGTGCTCTGTAACTAAACCCTTTTTCTTGAGATTTATCAATTTGATAAATAAGGTATTGCTCCTTGTATCCTCATAGTGTGCTATCATTTCTTCCGTGAAAATTATCCAAGTGACAAGTGATTTGCGAGAACAAAGCCATCTATAACATACAAATTGATTGAGTTATAAATATAAAGAAGCAATTTGTACCTTTTGTGTATGTGGCACATTATGTAGATCAAAGAATTGCTCCATCTGAAGTATCCATGTGATAGGGTCCTTGCCATCAAACTTCCTCATATCGATGTTAGGAACGTGGTTGGTCTTCAACCCAAGGTTAGAGTTTATCCATTCTTGATTCACTTTCCTTGTGTCCACATCATGAATTTCATGAGATGCATTTTAACTTTCATGTGTCCTCTCTGTTACAAAATTTTTCAATACTTCTATGATCTCCCCTTTTAAAGTGTCCATCTTAGTATTTATTGCCTCAAACTTAGCTTCTGTTGAATCCATCATCTCTTCTAGTTCATCTTTTGTTACTTTCTTCTTTTGTAAATCATTTATGTCCCTACGCATTTCTTCACCTTCAACAAGAATCCAAGTAGGATTGTTTGGAGGCTTATTTGGTGTAGAAGTTACCTTTTTGGGTGGCATGTTGGCCAAGTATCACTTTTGAACCTTGATTTTGAGGTGGTTCTACTAGACAATCTTTCTTCTGTTGTATCTCCCAAGTTTCGGCCCTTCTGGGTATGAAACTTTATTTTTTGTAGTTCTATGATATTTTTTCTTTGCAATTCCATAGGTGAGATCAAAATTGGATGTGCCAAGTGGAATTTACGGTAACTTCCCCACAACTTGCTGATTTTTGGACTTTCCAGGATATCTCACTTGTATAGCATGCCCTGCACAAAATAATTGATATAAAATTTTGAAACGCATATCCGAAATACTAAAGACTTCACACTATCCAATGAAACTCATCTCACTCAATTTGGATACTCTAGGAAGAAGTTATGATTGTTTTACCTGGAACACCTTCTTGAGACTAGTCAATAGGACTAGTCAGATACCCTATCTTCCATAGGGTGTATCTACAAATGTAAGATGACCCATAAGCTAAAAATTTTACCACATATACCTTACTAATTTATGTGAATATCCTCTAGATTTCGTGGTCTGAAATGTTACAGAAAACGTTTTATAGCGAAAATTCTACAATGACTCAGTTCAGGATGATTCCAAAACCCTATATTGCATAGGTTGTATCTCCAAAAGTATAAGTCCTTAAAAGATGAAATGTTAACCCAACGTACCTTGACCTGTCTACTAAATACCCTCCAGGTTGTTCCTTCATAGACATTGTAGAAAATAATTTATAGCAAAAATTCCAAGGTGTCTTAGATGCAGTAGTGAAACCCCAAGACCTTGAGCTATGATACCATATGTTAAGAATCAAATATCAATATAGCATAGAAAAACATCAGAATAAGTAATCAACGCCTTGAAAAAGAGATAATTTTAGATAATAAGCCTCTTTGAGGGGGAAACCTCCTTTCACCCGACATAAATGTTCAAGTACAAGATGATTCCAAATGAAAATGTCTCCTTGGTATATATAGGAGACTAGGAGGTATACTTACAACTAATGGAATAAAGCCGACATAAATAAAATAAAATTACTAATGTAATATGCCCCAATTAAGGGGTAATGAACCAATATTAGGGCTTAACATAGGATGCAGGGGATCTCTTCGGTGATCCAACCCATACTAGGAGGACTCGTTCTTATTTCGAGGAGCCTCCTATTGCACTCACTTCCACTGAACCATTTCCTTCGAGGCATATTTTCTTGGTTCGGTCTTCAGATCCACAGTCTTATGGCGAGGCTACTGGAAATCCCTTTTGGGAATCCACCATGCAAGAGGAGTACAACTCCCTCCTTAAGAACCAGACTTGGGATCTGGTTACCCTTCCTTCTGGGAGGAAACTTGCCATATGTAGATGAGTCTACAGGACCAAGAGTGCATTAGATGGAAAAATCAGCAGATACAAAGCTAGTCTTGTCACCAAAGTCTTTTAGCAGATTCATGGTATTGATTATGATGAGACCTTCGCTCCAGTAGTGAAGATGGATTCCATACAATTGTCACTTTCCATTACAACGACCAAGGGATGGGAAGTCCATCAGATGGACATGAAGAATGCATTTCTTCATGATGATCTCTATAAAGAGATCTACATGGAGTAGCCCCAAGGATTTATGCAGGACTCATCTTTGGTCTGTTGACTGAAGAAGTCACTTTATGGCCTCAAGAAGGCTCCGAGGGCATGGTATTCCAAGATGGAATCCTACCTGTTGTCATAGAACTTTATACATTGGAAATCAGACCCGAATGTCTACATGCTCAGAACAACTGATTCACTTCTACTTTTAGTTCTATATGTCAATGATTTTTTGATAACCAGGTGCTTGACTTTAGTGATTGCTGCAGTCAAGAGGATTTTACATGATAGGTTTTTGATGACATACATGGGTCTGCTACACTTCCTCCTTGGACTCAATATCAGTCAGGATGCATCAGGCATCAAACTGTCTCAGGCCAAGTATGCACAAGATATCCTTGAGAGATTTCACATGAAATACTGCAAGTTTGATCCGACTCCTTTCCTATCAGGAGTCAAACTTGAGGATGCTGGGGAGACTCCACCAGTTGAAAGAACACTATACAGACAACTAGTGGGAAGATTGTTGTATCTCACAAACTCCAAGCCAGACCTCTCCTATGCAGTTGGCACAGTTTCCAGGTTCATGTAGGAGCCGCATGAGCTACATTAGAAGGATGCAAAGCGTATCCTTCAATACATACAGGGAACCATCACCTTTGGGATTCTTTATGAAAAATAATCTACATTAGAGCTCATTGGGTTTACTAATTCCAACTGGGCTAGCGATAACATTAATCACAAGTCCACATCTGGTTACTCACTCGGTCTTGGTTCCGAGCCTATCTGTTGGTTGAGCAAGAAGAAAGCTGCCATTTCTCTATCTTCAACTGAGGTAGAGTAAAAAGGGGTAGTTAACATAACCAATTCAGGCTATGTGGCTACAACATTTTCTCACTGATTTGGGCATTCAGTTTCATTTCCCAATCATCATCTGGTGTGGCAACTAGAGCACTCTGAAGTTCTGTAGAGATCCAGTTAAGAGGTAGTGGACGAATCACATCAAGATCCACATGCCCTACATTTGGGACTTAGTACACGAGGGGATCATCGACATACAGTTCTATCCTTCATAAGAACAGACGACAAAGATCTTCACCAAGACCTTCATTGAGCATAAATTTCATTCTCTACGAATTCATCTTAGAGTGAAGTACACAGTTGCCTAGCAATTGTAGTTCTTATTTTTACATAAATTGTACCTTGAGGGGTGGGGGGGGGTTCCCATGACATTTTCCCTCTTTCCTCACTTTATTTCCAGTGTATATTTTGTACTTCGGTACCTAACATGGCCTCATTGCCGGGACCCAATCTTTATTTTCACCATAGTGATGTTTAGAGGGGGTGTTGGAGTTACTTCACACACACCTGTGATTTATTTTTCCTAACGGTATTCCTTGTTTATTATTCATAATTAGTCATTATCTAGTCTCCTATATTTTAGGGGAGAATATTCCACCTGGAGAATATTCTCTTTTAGTTGACAGTTCAGTTTGACTAGTTGAGTTGAGTTTAGATGCTTCATTAGTTTTGTCACCGTGAAACATTGGGATCATCACAATGATAATTTGACCTTGACTTGGTATCATCACCAAAGTGTTGCATTAGCCTTGATTCCCTGAGTTAACTCCTCACTACTCTTTGTTCAGTCAGTTAACTGAAGACTAGTTGACTAGTTAATTCAACTAGGTGGCAGTTCACTCCCATAACTGCCTGAGAGACTAGAATAGGTGGCAGTTCACTCTCGTAACTGTTGGTGTGTATCTAGATCACTCTATACCACCACTATGGCACATTGGTTATCCTCAATTAGAACTCATTGAGTTATATAGAGTATATCATGTGTAAATTATTCATTATTCACAATAGTTAATGAGAATTATTCTATTCTTTCTCTCCTTCTTCTTCTTTCTTCTATTCTCTCTGCAAATGTGTGTATCATTGTTTATCTAGATATATTATGTGCAGGTTCAACACATTTACACTTAATGTAAGAAACATGTCTTTATCACTTGTCATGTGTTTTGAGATGCCACTATCAACATACCAACCACATTTCTTATGATTAGCTTGTAGAGTGAGTGTGCATTCTTCATTGCTATATTGATTCTTCTTTCTTTTCCATGGTATATTATGAGGTTCCTATTTGTGACTGTTGTTTTTCTATTGTATTTCTCTAGGAGGCACTGTCATTCTACAATCTTTGTCCATGTGTCCAAATTTGTTCCACTTGTAGCATTCTACTTCAATGCTCAATGATTCAAACTTATTGTAGATTCTTCTCTGTGTTTCACTAGGCCTTCTTGAATAACCATTTTGTGTATGATATTCAAAGTTGTTTACGTTCCTGCTATTAGCTCTGCAATTTACAGATTTATGTCCAAAATTATTGCATGCATAACATAAACCAAGAAATATAGTTTGATACCTGGGAGTTGAAGACAATCTGAAAGGAGTTACTATTATGAATCCTTCTTCTTCTTGAGGCCTATTTGTTTCTGTTGGTCGTTGATTCAGAAATCTAAATCTTCTTGGTGGAGAAGTGTCCTTGTAATCTTCCGTGTAGTTATTGTTATCCCCTTTGATTGTTTGTGCATAGCTTTTTGGATATTTTTTGTGTTCTGTTGTTTTGGAATTTGATCCATTTTCTGTTTGATTGTATCAAAGTCCAGACTTATCATGATGAAGATTTTGAATGCTGATAATGTCATCCAAAACTTTTGAGTTGTTCTGCATATTTTTCTTTTGAATATCCTTTCTCAATGTGACAATCTCTGCCTCCAAATTTCCAATGATCCTGTCTCTTTCATCTAACTGTTCTTTGAGTGTCTTTTCAATTATTTTTTCTTCTTCTATTTGAACCTTTAATTTCATGATCATTTGTTCTAGTTCCCGAGTGTCCTCTTTCTTGTCTAGTTCTCCTTGTCGCTTCTTGTTTTTCTTCTTTTCTCTTCTTATATCTTCAATGGAACTCAACAATTATTCTCAGTAGTCAACTTCTTCTTCTTCATGTGCTTTATCAAAGTATTCTATTTCCATGAATATAACTCTTTCTGTGTCATTATCACTGACTTCATCTTTATCTGATGAGGGTATGTATTCTTTGGTGCATAAGCTTTTCTTGAAATATTTCTTTTTGGTTATTTTGCCTTTATATGTTTGCTTTCTATTTGAGCAATCTTCATCATTCCTCTTATTTTTCTTGTGAGGAAATTTGTTAGCAAAATGAAAAATACCTTCATAATTAAAAAAAATCAATGGAAGCTTACCTTTATATCTATTGTTGGTTCCCTTTTTCAATCTTCTGACAAATTTGGCCACTTCTTCATCATCTTCCGATAAGTCACTATTGTTGCTATGTTATTTTTCTTTTTTATTTCCCCTTTGCTTTGACCTTTTGGATGCTTCTTTTATATCTGTATTTTCCTGTTCAGTTCTCATTTTGTATGTTGTGAAGATTCCATGTAGTTCATCCATGCTTATTGAGTCTAGATATGCTCTTTCTTATAGTGTTGATATCTTAGAATGAAATCTCATAGGAAGAGATCTTAGTACCTTTTGAACAATTACAGATTCTTTAATTTCTTCTCCCAATCCTATGATTGCATTCACTGTTTCATCGACTTGTAAGAAGTTGCAATATTCGCATAATCCTTCATCTTTAATTGTGTGGACTGACCTTTGTAATTTTGAAGCCTTTCTTCTTTGACTTTTGAATCTCCTTCATAAATATTTTAAAGTTTGTGCCAAATTTCTTTAGCAGGTTTATAATGTATGACTTTGGTATATACTGAATCACCAAGTGGTATGAGGAAAATCTCTCCGTGGCTAGGGGTAAACCACAAAAGACGGAAATGACTGCATAAATCAACTCCATTCTCAAGTATGCTATATAAACAAATATTCTAACAAGACAATATAAAAGGCCCATGTCATCCAGATGTTGGATGAATTCCACTATTGAGCACTTGACCTGAAGCAATATACCTGCAACTAGTCCTCAACAACCAAGAAAAGAAAGAATATGGTGATAATATATGATGTTATCACATTCAATAGCATAATTCATAAAAAATCATAAAAAATACACCCATGGAATAATAATTCAAATATTTGGAAGATATAAATAGGACAAGAAAATAGTATTTTTATTAATATATAATCGACAGAAGGGAATAAGTTACAGACTTTCGTGTTGGCACGGTTCAGAACTGAGAAATTGAGTTCCTTCCAGCTGGGCATCCACCGCTTCAATCCTCCACCAAAGGCAAACTCATATAATAGAGACAATGAAGTTCTAAATTAATAAAGGAAGATATTGGGGGATGGAAAATGTGTTCAGACTTAAAGGATAAAGGGATGCAGACTCAATGTGTAGTGAATAATTACTCCAGAGTTACTTTTCTCTCAAAGTTGAATTTTTATCCTCTTTTCCATATCTTGTATTTAGCCCATTTATATCCTTCAGGTGCAAATCAAGGGCCAAGTTAGAACGTTTCCAGTATATGGAAGGCCAAGGATCATTTATTTCATGTTGTGACATGGAAACCCAACACTATTTTCAATTTTGGGCACATTTCCTAATGTACACGAGTTGTAGTGGTGCAACCTATGTATATGCATTTTGTATAGTAGGTAAGGTGCGTGTATGTGGAAACATTTGTATTTTTAGCTCTGGGATTTGCAAAAAGGGATGACAAGTCTACATAGCGAAATGGAAAAATGCCTTCTGTGCAAGATTGCATGGGGTGAGGAAAATATTTCTATAACAGATGCCCCATAATGTGTGAGGTCATAGGAGTATCTATGATGGCCAAAATACATAAAAACCCATAAGTGGAGTAATGGGGACCCAACTGGAAGAACTAGTTCCTCATTATAATTTTTACTGACTTTGCATACATGTTTGCCAATTTGAATTACACTGCAGATCCATGTGAAAATATACAAAACAATTGTTCATGGCAATGAATAGGGAAATACAAATGTGGTTACATTCCAAAGGCTGTCATAGTCACGAACAAGGCCCAATAGAACCATTCTTAAAATCAATCTGAAGATATTTGTATACAATGGGGTACAATCTGATCTCCCATGATCACTGAAGTCACACAAGTAATGGTCCAATGAAAAGGTGGCAACAACTCAGGAAAGATGTAGCTACATATTGGTGTATTCAAGTCTTCTATACAATCTTCCAAAGTTGCAAATGTACATCATGTGAATAAATGAGTTGAGGTTGAACACAATGAGACTTCATTTGATTACCAGTCATTGAGGTATACAATTAAAAAATGTGAGACAACCTACTAATGATGAAAGTAGGTATCAAGGCACCAAGTATATTATTACTAGTGTGAATAAAGGAGTCAGGGTCAAAAACTTAAAGAATCCATCGATTAGGAGACATTGATGTATTCCCAACTATCAATGGAGAGAGAACCTGCCATTAATGATTGTAAGACTCTAGGTACTCATAGGACTCTAGGCCTCATTTCTAGAATATATGAGCTGAAGTCGATGGAACGAGACCCGCTGAAAGGAGAGAATTAAGGAATCTCTCATCATTCATCATGAGGTACAAAGCATGAGCTTGATGATTTGGAGGAAATTGGACGAAGAACATGTACATGAACCAATGACCCTGTGCATCTTTTGCGTGTGCAAAGTGCAAGAGGTACATGAAAAAGACCCTCTGACTAGCAACCAATGAGGAAAACTGTTGAAAAAGGTGAGGAAACCACCAATAAAGCTAATGGAATACAAGACACTGCATGAATCCCAATGTGTGAATAGATGTCTTTACATTGAGCATAAGGGAAACCACCCAGTCAATGACCAATGATGAAATGTCGACTACTAGGTTTAAGGTTACCTACCAATGAAGAAAGTAGGACCAAGGTGCATAATAGGTCTACAACTTCATGTGATTCTAAGAAAAACTAAGTGTGTGTATGGCATGAATAGTCAAGAGTTCTATGGAATGGACGACACAGGTTGATAGACATCCTTTGAACAAGAGCATGAGACATATGGAAGACTCTTGCACCATAGACTTAATGATGAAACCATGAGATGCAGGAGGCATCAATCAAATTATCCAAAGGGATTGGAAGAGTAACCAGTCGAAGGATTAAACTCTTTATAACGAGCTCAACTTCCTAAGGCCATAGTAAACCCAAAATTATGATGAGAAGTGGACTCAATAACTTTGTGCTCTATTCAAAGTTGACACGACTGCTACCAATATAAGATAATACTCCCTTCCTTCCCGTCTTTTTTTTGTTTTTTCATAGTCAAATAAATGCTATGATACAGAGTGTTATAACCCTATGTTTCATAGGAACACCTGGTGATTCTAATCTCTTCTTCTAGTTGCATAGTATTGTAAATAATCTTTTATTTAACGAANATAAAAAATTCAAAAGAGGGTATAAAAATAGAAAATAAAAAATGATAAAACCCCATGAAATAAAATTGGTTTGATTCATACTGTCTAAACATGATCAAAATATTTAAATTTATGCAAATAGGATAATGAATAAATTTGGCTAAATAGTTCAATCTTAGCCAAATTATATAGGTTATTGAATAAGTTTGACCAAACAGTCTAAGCTTGGTCAAATGTATTAGGTTAGAGTAATTATTGATGCAACAGTTTAAGTTGGGTCAATTTTATAGGTAACCAGATTAGGATATAGGATTAACATGTTTTATTTCAATAAAATTGATGAAAGGTTGATTAAATGCCTTTGATTTGAGTTAATTTGAAGTGTTTTTGAGCCCTTGGTGACAAAATAAAGGAAGGAGGGATAGAAAAAAACCATAAAATGTTTTTATCCTAAGTTTTGTGGTGATATGACAATTTTGGTGCTTTGTGGCTAAAAGTTGCACTAATCTTAGCGGGTGATCAAAGCATGCTCAAATCTATGGTCAACAACAAATATTGAAACCCCCTGACCTTTCTGCCTTTAACGGTCGGGGGGGGAGTTCGAGTTG
This sequence comes from Picea engelmannii, assembly GCA_009831015.1. NCBI lineage: Eukaryota > Viridiplantae > Streptophyta > Pinopsida > Pinales > Pinaceae > Picea > Picea engelmannii. The sequence continues at coordinate 300,508 of ML801234.1, read as the reverse complement.
GTGGTTTTCCCTACGTGGGCCCCTCATAATGTGTAAACTCCATGGTAACTCGGACCCCCCTCACTCATTACCGCTTACCGCCTACCCCTGACCCCCTTCGATATACCTCCAAACCACTCATAAATACCAACACTGCACTCTGATGCCACACTCCACTACCCTACCTACACGTCACACTCCACTACCCTGCCTATAAATCATACTCCACTCACTTGTTGCATGTCACATCCTATCCACCCGTTGACCATTCAATATCCTCCACATCACATCCGATATGCTCATTGGCCAATAAATTTCGTCGGCCATGACCGTTACCCATCCGACTCACCATCTGCTTCATAACGGACATTCCATTTCACCATTTAACTCTATTCTTTCATCATTCCTACATTTTTCATCGATCTAGACATGGTCGACTCCATCGTTTCCCATTCTCAATACAAACGCCATCAAGCTCACAATCAACAAGCGCAATTAAACCTAGTAAACATAATTAAAAACGTTTTCTGTTGCAGATATTCGTTTGATGATGGCACCCAAATCTAAATCCGTAGAGATAATAAAATCCTTTCCTTCCCGCACCCATCGAGCTGGATCACATACCCTTGGAATATAAAGATTATCTAATTACAGAGCCAAAGTGTGAATTTGACTTCTTTGAATTACACTTCTGTATCAAAGATGTTTTCATGGACCAGAGAAACAAGTTCAGACTCTGGGAGTCCAATATCCCACTGTACATGTTTCCCTAGAGATACCATTTCCCTAAGTTCTCCCTAAAGTTTCAATCTCACTACCTTCCCAGACAAAGGGCTATTCTGTCTTCGTCTGGTGAAACTATGTTCACCATCACCCTTGAAACAATAAAAAAACTGTTGCATATACCCAGAACCAATTCTACCTCTCTCTTCTCCATTGAAATCCCAATTGAGCTCTACCATAAACTATCTTTCCTGCAGAGAGCAAAAATATTTGAACTTTTCCTATCTAAAAATGCATTGTTACCTAAAACAAATCCCCCATATCATTCTTCCATATACTCAGTCGAAGGTAATCATGTCATTTCTTCCCTATGTTTATTTCTAGGTTATTATTCTGATGAATGGGTAGATGAACCCATTCCGAGATTCCTGTCCATTTTCTCCACTGAAGAAAAGGAAAATATTCAATATGACTACAACCAGTTTCTAGAAGACAACATCCATGCAAAATGTTTCATGTTTTCCCCAAAGGGCATGTTCAGGTATTCTTCAATATTGGTGTACCTGTTCCTTTTCTTTCAAGTAGACAAATTCTACTTATCCCTCCATAAGTTGGATCAAGATGGTAATCCTCAACCTATGACCTCCTGGACATCAATAGTGAGGAATAACTCATCTGAGTTCAACTTCAAATAGTTCATTGACCAATTCTACCATCCAGTGGTATGCATACTCAGTGGAAGAAAAAAACCAATAATAAATGAGGAAGTTCAGAGAATTTTTCACTTGTCAGACATAGACAAAATAGGAGACTGGTACCTATACCAGGACCATACTGAAATCAAGGTCTACAGGTGTGAATTATGTCCTTACAAGTTGCCAAAGTAATTGATTGTCAGAATATTCACCTTGGAATACATCAGGCAGATGATCAATTTTGATGATATCCACTTTGTGGCATTCAAGAAGAAGAAACAACTCGGGATCAAAGGCCAAATAGGTTCATTCATATGCAACAAAAGAGATACAGGGGAAGAAGCCAATAATCTATTAAAGGAAATGAATTTAAGCCTAATATTCCCACTTCCTTATGACCCTTGTGGAGTTATAGAAAATGTTGGCACAGGGGTAGAACCAGGGTTCAACGCTACAAGAGCGTAACAACAAAACCCTAAATATCGACCCTTTTGGAAACACTTGCGAAGCAGATGAAGTCTTACCCAAGGTAGAGGCAGGTTTGGTTGCAAGACTCAAGTTTCTAGAACCTTAGCTAGGACACAGATCTTTGATTATATCACTTACAGAGCACTTAGCATTGATCATTCATCAATATTCAACCCTTTTAATACTTCACAGATAGCACAAAACATCGCAACATTCACTTAGATCTAAGGTATCTTAGTACTTAGCAACAATAAAATGGATTGGATCCAGTAGGTCATCACTAAGAATATTCATACATATCAGATCTACTATTCATACACATCTAATGAAGCACAAAGCATAAGTAGATCTATCTAAATATATCAAAGCACTTAGCCAAAGCAGAGATAAACACATCAAGCCAAAGCACAGAGCATAACACATAGATTTGCGTGGTTCACCCCCACCCTAGGGCTATGTCCACCAACTCTTCTTCTTTATTATTGTCTTCCAATCGATTACAAGCATAGAGCTATAGAAACCCTTACTTCGCATAGGATAGAATATCTACGTGGCTTGCTAGATCCTTCTTCCTTACCTTTCAGCACAAAGCCCTGTATATCTTCACGTAGAGACTTGCACTAAGCTCTACAAGTCTATACAGAATGCACAAAACTCTTCATCACACAGATCCCACTTGGCACATAGCCTACATCAAATAGATACAATAGAATCATTCTCTACTAGATGCCTAGACATCTATTTATACATTTACAAAAGTGGGCCTAATCTTGGGTGAACCCACGGGCCGACATCCCTTTCCCATTACATATTCCCAAAACCCAGAATGGGCCCAAAAGTGGGGCGAGATCTAGTGATCTCTGCTTCGTTTGGAACTCCATATTTGACAGGTTGTCAAAGTCCCAAAAGTGGTCAAGCATGCCCAAGTGCTCCCAAAACATGGTCAAGGGCCAACAAGCCCCCAACCCTCACTTGTGACTCATCCTGAGTCACTTTGATCTGAGAAATTTCGCCTCGAATGCCTCAATCTTGGCTTGAGCTGCTTAGACCTACTACAATGCTATAACCTCTTACTTAGTGAACTCCTGGATGAGTGTGTCATTGACTGGTCCTTCTAGGCATTGTTTTGCTGCACTCACAACCTGTTCAAGTTCTACTCCTTGGTTTTCAACTTCAGTGAATAGTTGACATGCCTTCTCTTGCACTGGTTGAATTCATTGAGAGAATTAAATCACTTTGGTCTAGATCATGTGGATCTTTTTTTGGGCAGTGTGTTTCTTGTGAAACCTCTTCATCCTTTTGAATGGTGACAAGGCCTTCAATTGCACCTGTAACATATATGCATGCTACTTTGCTTCTTGGAGCTACGAGTCCAATTCTTGTAACTCTGGATTCTCTATGAGGTTTTCATACATCTAAGCGCTCCTAGAGCTTAGCTTCTTTCACTCCAAGACAAGAGATTTCATTCGGCCAGCTGCATTGTGGGCAGTTTCCTCTCTTAGGTCTCTGATTTCTTGAGGAGTCTCGGGCACAGTATGAAGTTCCAGGTTTGTGATGCACTGCTAAAGCTACTGGATCACTTCTTCAAGTTGTGCCACTTGTTGTGGAATTCATTCTTCAACTCTCACTTCTATGACAATCATAGAGAGAAGTTCTCTATTGACTTGTTCCTCTATTTCTAGCTGCTCTGTGATCAACTACTCCTTGCTCTGTTGTAGCTCTTCTTTCTCTTTGTCCCACTATACTTAAAGAGAAATTTTTCTCATTCGACAACACTGCACTTCTCAACAAGTACTCCATGTACCTGTTTCAAATCCTGGGTGGCTTGTGCGAGCTTCGACCATATCAACAATCTGGTGGAGTTGAGCTAGCTCATCTCTCGGTTCTACTATTCTTGTTGTTAGAGGCACAATGGAGATTGCGCGGCTAGACATGAGTGCTTGCTGAACTCCTTGGAGTTCGATCTTGATACGATTATACATCTACTCCTTCTTCACCTCCTGCTTCCCTAATATCTCTTGTGAAGCATCATTCATAGCTGCAATGATGAAATCAAAATCATCCAATGTGAGGGTAGTCCGCATCTTGGTTACAAGGTTTCTAGGTTTCTTTTAGGAGGAAGATTTCAGATGTGAAACCTTCCTCTTCTTTGATGAGTCCTCTTTGTCCCTAGGTGGTGGTACTTCACCTTTCTATTTTTCAATTTCTGCGCCTTCTATTTCTTCACCATCACCCTCTTCCTCTGGTGAAATCGATGCAGTCCTCACAGATGTGCTGTCTATATACTGAACTTCTGTAGGTTTCTTCATCTTACTAGGTCTGGGTGTATCCTTCACATATTTCAGGCTGTCTACATCAGACAACTCCACAGGGTTGGCTGGAATGAGAAGGTCTTCTGACTAGTCCTTGGTGATCTCTTTAATGTCTTATTCGGTCAACTTGTAATATGACTACAATTGTTTCTTGTGCTCATCAGTGCGCGTTGTTATATAAATAAAGTGGAGGTCCCTGTTGAACTTAATTAAGGGCCAAAACCTATGGAGGGTATTCGGGGTCATCGGAGGCTCAGACTAGATGGATTGCTTCAACTGGTTGTAGTAAGTATGGAAGCTGACGTTGGATTGCCACTGCTTGTTCATATCATTAGAGTACCATAAGGTGATGAAATTCACAGCCAAAGGTTCAAAGGTCTCAATGTCCAAGAAGGTCACACCTTCCAACATCTCCCATGCAATGAATGTGATCAGTATGATAAGCCAGTTGAAGTGGAACTCATACCCTTGGTCTTATGCTTCCCAACAATCAAGATCTAGCTAGTTTACAAGGTACTATGCCCAACTCATCTGAAGTCCTTCTGTGCACTTTCCTGTGAGATCAACTATGAATCCAGTCACTTGGGTGGGTCGGTTCTTGCGAACTAACTTACCTACAATTAGCTAACATAAAAGGTGCACTATGATGCTCTGGATAGAGGCTACCTTGTATCCTCACATGCCCTTATTGACATTGCCATAATTTTATTTGATTCTCTACGCTAATGCTTGATCTAAGGTCTTTCCAGGGTAAAAGTCTTGTGGGTCAGGGCCCTGCATACTTAGTCCTGTGATTCGATTGATCAAGGTTGGATCCACAGTGATGAGATTGTTCAACCATAAGTATCCTCTGTGGTAGTAGGACAACAGTAAATTTACACATGCATTCACCTCCTGATGCCTGTCGAAGTGCGGGATCTTCATCACATTGAGAAATGTGTACTGTGACAGGTTCTAGGTCCATGACTGTGGGATAATATTTGAATTATTGCCTTTAGTTCTGGTCAGATACTTATGTGGCACAAGCATGTTGTAAGCCTTCCTGTCACCAAGGTTGAATTCACTGAACTTCAATTTTGCGATCTTATCCTGGTCAGCTCGAACTGCACGTATCCCTTTCGAGAGGTATGCCATGACCAAAGAATAGTCAAAGTCTCTGGGCACACTATCCCGGTTGATGGTGCCACTTAGAGGGGTTAGGTAGGTAGGTAGAATGCTCAGAATCAACTTGGAATTTGCGATATCATCTTTATGTTTAGTATGCTTCTCATCGTCCTGTTGGGATGGTCTGGATTGAGCAGTGGATAGAAAGGCTACCAGTCCTCTCATCAATGATTCTTGAACACTTGTGGATACTCTTCTTTCCGACATGACTCTCTCAGTCATTAAATCAAGCAGAATTTTTGTTATGGATTCTTCGGCTGCAGTGAGCTCGTTGGACATACATGCTTGGGATAAATTATCGGGGTCACAATGATCTTAAACACTGCACAGGAATGAACAAAAAGGGCATGATGATCACTGTATACACTTGCCAGTCTACGGGCTTCAAATTCTCAGTTGGAAAAAGTGTTCTTCGAGCATGGCATGACAAGATATATAGGAGATCTTGGCAACGGTTTTCTTTGCAATGGGTATGAGCCTCATTAATTTGTGTTCTTTCCATTATGGCGCAGTCTAGTGGTCTGGTGGTGAGCTATCAATGTTTTCTTATCCATTTGGAGTGGCAGTCGAACATATATATCTACCTCTAATGACTATATTGTTTCACCTCGGCAAACTGGCCTATGTCGCTGGTCTGATATCTCGACGAAGTTCAAATTCTGCAAATTTTCCTTTTGCGAGGCTCCTTCTGGAATCTTATGTAGCCTATTGATCTTAGCTCTCTTTTTACTTAGCTTCCTAACCTTCTTTCCAGTGAGCTTCGTCTCGATGATTCTCTTCCCATTTTGATTCTTATTTTCCTTGGACATAGTCACTTCGTGTTGATGAGATTATCTCCTAAGACTTAGAGGTAATACTTCTTCTATATCTGATACATATACTTCAATCTTATATGAGTCCTCTAATTCTCTTGCAGCTTTGACATTTGGGCTTCTAGTGTCAAATATCCTCGATTTGTTCTTCTATTCTTCAATCAACTATGCGATCCTTTGTTAAGAACCAAACATCAATATAGCATAGAAAAACCTCCAGAAAAGTACTCAACGCCTTGAAAAAGAGATAATCTCAGATAATAAGACTCTTTGAGGGGGCAACCTCCTTTTACCCCACTTAAATGTTCAAGTACAAGATGATTCAAAATGAAAATGTCTCCTTGGTATATATAGGAGACTAGGAGGTTTAATGGCCTAAAGCCGACATAAATAAAA